>VJMY01000812.1:0-30472 GCA_009869795.1 Neelides sp. FZ-2019
GAAATGACTGGCGGCCCGGGCCCATTTAAAACTCAATCATTTCGTATACAAAAAGTGGAGGGAATTAATTTCTTCATCAAGATTTCTGACCCTGATGGGAACATTTGGCATTTGCGAGCTTTGAAGGATAGCGATTGTCACTATTGGTTTACTGCCGTGTCGGGGCCAAAAGACAAAGACGAAATCCTTCAATACTTCGCGCCGCCGTTACCAGCATACTTGTAAACTATTTATTAAATTTAAGGACTTTTAGAAAACCAATTAAGAAATTGTGATTCGTTGGAAACTATACAATGCGAAATAAAAATCGAATTTACTTTTTAATCTCCATTTTAATTTTCACAAATATAAATACAAAATCAATTTTATCTGATACAACTGGTATATTTCCATTAAAATTTTACATTTTCACTCTTCAATTACACTAATAATTTACATACTAGTCAGAGTTAGAATTTTTTTCACTTTCAACCCCTTGAAAAAAAAGTGAAAAGTGAAAAAAATTGATAGGAATTGAAAAAATAAAATTATTCATATTCTTACTATTTATTTCAATTTTTCAGTGAAAAGTGAAATAAATAGTAAATATGAAAAATGAATTTTGATGCCAATTCCTTTAATTATGTTATAAAAGATAAAACTCGCTATCTCAATTTTGCTCTTATTCTTAAATTACGATCATAATTACATTGATTTACTTTATTATACTTTATACTAATAATAATTTAAAATCGTTTAACGGATTGAGTTAAGTTGATCAAAATGTGTACATTTTTTAAATCTTCAAAGTCCAGCAAGAGGAAATTAATTGATCAATTCAATGAAGTCCCACCTAAAATTCGTAAGTGAAGAATTTGAAGAATAATCTTGCCATTCGAATAATGCCATTCGAATTACAATAAGCCCATTTCAACACCAGATTTAATTATCTATCATTAATTTAATTTTCAGTAGTGCTAATCCTGGGAAAATCCCTGAAACTCCATTTGTGGCCCTTTTCACCCTGACACTCCCCGGCTGATATTTGCCACAAATAGACCTAGTTTATTGTGGTAATTGCTAATTTAATTATAATTATTGCCATTAATTTAACAATTTAGCTTTGCTTTCATTTTTTGATTTAATAAATCTCATTTAAGTTCCTCATTTAATCCTTAATGCATTTATTTAGCATTTTACCAAACAAAAAAATTTCTCAAATAATACTATTAAATTACGAAATGAATTTAATCACAAATCAGGCAGAAATTAGTGTTTTTAGTCGAGTTATATGATGGTCATGAGTGTTCTTTAAGCAAACACCACCCCTCAATCATTATTCCATTTTGAAAACTCTTCAACTCAAAATTCACAGAACTTTGCTTACAATTAAATATTTATTAAGCTTTTTAAGACTTTTACATTTAAAAGTTGTGGTGTTACTAGTATTCATTAAAAGTTAGCTAAATATAAAAACTCAAGAAATTCCCATTGAAATTCACAAAATCGGATTATCTAATATCGGAAATATTTAGGACTCAGGAATCATGGCTAATTCCTATCCAAGATATAGAAAGATGATTATGATTGAAGAACGGGATTAATCGGGAAAAAGAAAGGGATGCATTATCGAGAAAAATATTCGGAATTGAAGATTGTGATACAGGAAGTTATTTACTTTTTTCAATATTTAAATACTCTTCCTCCCTTTGTAATATCTTTGCACACTTTCTTCCTTATAAGATAGCGGCTATGGCCTGCACCGAAAAATCAAATGCATTTATTTGCATAACAAAAGGTAGATATAATAAATCATGAAAATATGTAGATCAGTAAATTTTATACAATTCTTATTATCGTTATCAGTTATCAATATTTTTTTTATTCGATTCATTTCCAACTTTATAAATACACTTATAAACATAAATAACAGAACTACCTATTCATTTTAAAAAATCATATTATTTATCAAATTATTATTCACTCAACCTTATTGATAGTCAACTGGAAAAATGGTATAAAAAGGAGGATTTTTCAGCAAGTTTCAATATTGGAAAAATGATGAGACTCTGGTTAATTTTAGCCTTAGTCCTTCAGGGCATCCTATCTGCACCTAGGGAGAACATCCACAATGAGAGGGTATGTCTATTTTACGGAAGAAACATTTTCAAGTCGCCCCATAAAACTAAAGATTCGAAATCTCTACACTTTCATATAAGAACTAGCCAATTACTCAATTATTAATTATTATTTGAACAATGGGAAATAAAATTTATTTATCCTTTACCCCCTTCTTGTAATTTAGAGACATTAAATTTCCCAATTAATATATTTACAAATATTCTTGAATTTTCGTTTTTCAGGTTTTACATGTGAATAAGGTGGAGAGACCTCTGAATATACCTTTTGGAAATATTTTTTCCAAAGTTGGAATCAAACATTCCGGCATAGTGGTGAAAACAGACAAAGGGAACAGTTACCTTATCCACAAGGGAAAAGGGTAGGAAAATTTAAACATTTTCATGCCCCCGATTATATCATATATCATGATTCGATAACTCTCAACATTTCACGGATTGACGCCAAATTTGGCAAATAATCTCATCTCGACCAGGTTTAGAGCTAAATAGTTTTCTGGAGGTCATAGGTCAAAAGAACCGGGAGTTATGATACCCAGAATATTTTGTATGAGATTTCCCATACGCAATTCAATTAAATAAATTTCAGTTCCCTGAAGATCTCAAAAATATTAAAAGATTATGAGCTGCATTTAAATCGTCATTAACCCTTGTCTCGCGGACATCACTGCAATCCACTTTTCACTTGGCGAGCATTTTAAAATCTAAATTAATTATTTTTTAAATTAAATTTTAAAAAATATTTAATTTTCGGGCTCTAGCGGCTGGCAGACTGTGGCCACCGACCCCAAGTACATGTCCAACAAATGGAAAACGACGGGGTCGAAAAGCGTCATTGGGAACAACCGAGTGGGGGACTATATCAGGACCGGGGGTAAGTCCTACGGCCTCATCTTCAGCAACTGTAACCAGGCCGCCAAGAAAATGTGGAAAACTTGCAGGAAATAACTGAGGGCGTTTCACATTTCTGGCCTTTATTTTATTATAAATTAAAATCAATATGATGTTTAAAAATTTGAAAAATAATTATTAAACGATTTAAATAATTTTTGCTCAATAAATTTATATTTGAAAATTTTGATAATTTTTCCTACCCAACCTAATTAATTGATGAATCAATGTGACAGTTTTATTTAAATTTTTCTCATTGAAATAAATATAACTAAGAAATTGAAATTACATGAATTTGTTGAAAAGAGAATTTTTTTTATACAATTCAAATTTTATATCACAAATGTAAGAATTTGAGCATGAAATTTTACATTTTTTAGAATAAATTAGGTTTTAGCATTAGCATTAAAAATGCAATAATTATATACTAAAAATCTCTGCTTTAAAAACTAATTATCAAAGGTTTGGTTTATGTTTTTTGTGATGGTCTATCAATTAGAATCAAGTATTTGAGCGTACTCCTTCGCGTTTTGTAGATGTAAGAAATATACTTGTATTCAAAACAAGTATAATTCAATCAAAACATTAATTGTGATCATATTCATCAATCTTTCGACCGCGTAGGAGGATCCACAGCACTTCATGTTGTGGTTTAATTAAGAGATTTTATTGATTTTAATGTAATCAAACTTTTTTGTCTTAAAGTGACATTTTAAATAATTAAATTTGATTAGTTCTATTGTAAATAACAACCGATTATTTGTATTCGTGTAATTCAAAGCTCATTAGTTCAAATATCCATTTTAATAAAATGTTTAACATAAGCAAGACTTGAAATGAGAATAAACTTAATAATTTAAAAAAATACAAATATTGCCCTGTGTATTTACTTAACGACCCTATTAAAGTCAGGAAGAATGACCCTGTTATAACACTACTATAACATTATGATTAACAGTGAGGGTTACAGGAGATTTTGAATTCTCAGTTGATTTGTCATATTCACTTGTTTCTTTATCAAAGCCAAAGTCAAGCTTTACTCTTTTGCCTTACTTCTATTTGACTCAGCGGATAATGATGGAGTCGGTGACTGGGTAAATTCTGGATTACGTAAATTCTCAAAATGTCATAGCACCCATGTTTAATTGAAATATTCGTCTGTAGCTTTTTTTAACATTTTCAATAGTTAGTTTTATTCAACTCCCAATAGACAGCAATTACTTGAAAATGTGAATAATATACAAATATAATTTTAATCAAATGTTTAAAAGAAATAAACTATGAACAAAAAAATAAACAAATTGCAATTTGACTAATGTTCGATTTAATTTATTTAAAAAAAAGTTATGAGTATATTTTATATATTTTGAAAAATAAAACAAAACTGAATTTTGGTGTTTAAAAATGCACGTTTTAAAATTTTTAATATCTGTTAATTGCATTAAAATTTATTTATTATTTGTTTCATTTTTTGATTTTCAAGTTACAAGTGCTTATGTGAAATTTAACAATTTTGATATCTATCCTTTTAATGGTGAATCATTTAAAAAGGCTTCTGTATATTTAAAGTCAATGAGAAATTGCGAAATTCATCTGATTAAATCTTTAACCCAAGAGCTAATTGAAAATAACAAATTATTAAATTCATATTCTGTTTTTTATTCTCGCAATCTTCAATCAGTTATTACAATTAATTCCTTTAATAACAAAACTTGGAATTTTTATGATTGGTATGATTATTTTTTTGAAATTCAAAAAGCCATGACAATTTCAAAAAAACACTTAAAATGTAAAACTACAATTTTAATTAGCAATTTCATTGTCAAAAACTACGATCAATTTAGATACATCCTAATTAACGTCAGAAATATTCGACTTCGAATTGCCATTACAAAATTAAATTTTTTCATTGTTGCATTTAAAGGGGATTTAAAAGAATTTCTTAAAAATGCCGACGATGATAAATCCAAATTAAATAAAACTTATCCTTGGCAATATAAATTTTTTAATTTCCCAGCAGAGAGTCAATTAATTTATGCAATTTCATTAATCAACGAAATTCCATCTCAATTGATGATTTTATCTCCTTTCATTAAATATTTGTATATGGAAAAAACAGAATTTTATAAATTAAATGTTAAATTATTAGTTTCCAATTTGAAATTTGTTCCTGAAAACCAAAACGAAATTTTAAACGACAAAGATTTATTTGAATCAATATTTTCGAATAAGCAATTAAATGATTTTGAAAATGGAATAATTTCCTCTGATCAACTGCAATTTGATAAAGGTTCAACAAGTGTCTTGAGTTTATACCTCAACTCAACTGCTAATTGTGGTATGTTAGAGAAACATCCACATCAATTAGATTACAATTATTGTTTTATTGTTTTATGTGCACAGTTTTTAAATTTTAGTTTAATTATTAAAGATAAAAATGAACTTGAAAAGAATAATAATCTTATTATTATTAATCATCTTTTTTTAAAAGTTAATTTAAAATCATTAAATGAACTAATGATAATTAGAAAGTATGCATCTAAAAATGAAACTACACAAGGGATTCTATCTAATTATATAAAATTCCCAATGTCCACTCAAAAATTTACGTTTGCGAAATACACATTAAAAAAATCTGTGATTAAGTTGAATTTATTTCTACTTCCTTTTGACAGTCATAGTTGGATTTTGGGGATTATTTTAATAACAATGATTTGTATTTTAAATACATTTCTTATCTTTCCCATACTATTTAAATTAAAGTATAGAAGAATAAAGAATTATGCATTTGCGATAATGTCAGTATTTCTCGAGCAAAGTCATTCAATTGTTGAATTACTTCCTTCTTCGAATTCCATATATATAATTTTAAGTACGATTATAATTTTAATGGCTTTTGTTTTGAGCACAGCTTACAAAGGGGTTTTATTTACACTCATTGTTTTTGATTACCCGCCAAAAATGATTCAAACGTTCGAAGAATTGGCAAACTTGGATGAAAATAATTTTATTTTAACCTATTCACGAGCATTTAAATCAGATGATGAATTGAAAGATATGGGAGAACTGAACAAAAGTAGTTTAACATATAAGCATGATATTATGACTTCTGCTTTCTTAACATCCATCATAAGCAAAGATAGAACTTCAATGGAATACAAAATTTATAATAAGCTGCAAAAACGACTTAAGCTTTATTGGGATTTACATTTAAAAATTCAAGTAATCACTGATAAAGGTCTTTTTTACATTCCAAATACATTTTATCAATTGGATGAGCAAACCAAAGTTGCTTCCTTGGAAAGGAACGAAAACTTTTTAAATCCTGATAAATATTATATTTCGAATCAAAAAGAATTGGAAACAAAATATGAAATTCATAATTATATCTGGTTTAAATTTAATTCCCCAATTATTCCAAAAATGGAAAATATTTTTAGTCGGGTCAAAGAATCCGGAATTTATAAGTTATGGAAGGAAGGATTTGAAAGATATTTTCCCATTTACTACTACTACCCAAAGAACGAGAAACACTACAAATTTCGCAGATTTAACCGAGAGCATTATGACCAAATCAATACATTTAGAACTTTGGAAAAACCCAAATCAACTTATGATCCAAAACAATTATCAATAAGGAAAATCCTACCTTTCTTAATTGTTCATTTCAATTTATTAATTTTGTCCATTGCAGTAACTTTCATGGAAATCTATTTTTCAAAATGTTTAAAATTTATTGAGTTATGTTTAGCGAAACAACTTAGGGTAAAAGTCCTATCCCCGATATTGTCATTTTTAAGATATATTCTCGTCAGGGCCCGTTTCGTAAAGTACAAAATTTGAAGAGCAGTATCGTAACTACGCTGAAAGACCCTGAGAGAAACCTTTCAGGGCCCCGAGCCCAAAAGAATCTCCGAGGATTTTGGAAAAATGATGTAGACATTATTGAATTTTTGAGAAAAAATTTTACATAAATTTCACATAATCTTTAATGGGAGCTAACGGAAATTAAAAAAACATACAAATAAGCTCATGTGTCAACACTAAACACCATCAATGCAAGAGCCAAAGACAAATAGGTAGTATATATATAAATATTCCACCTAGCGCTCCATGTTCAATACGTTTATTATGTTGCTTTTTGTATAGGTTTTTTAATAATTTAATCTTGAATTAGTAATTATTTGTTCCCTTAAAATAATTTTTATTATTTATTTAAATACGTCATAAATTAACTATTTAATTAATTAATTAATAATTCGATAATTTTTGAAATTATTTCTTAATGTAAATTGTATGAAAAAAAATCTAATTTAATTATTAATTTATTTCTTATTTAGATAAAAATTGTTAATAAAAATAAAGTAAGTTTAAATCTATATTGAAATAGTTAATTATAGATTGTAGAATAAATAGCAATTTTATAACCTGCTATAATATTTAATGATATTATTTAAATTCAAATTCAAAATGTCATTAACATTAACTATTGTAAGTGTATAAATTGGAATAATATAATTCGTCCCTTAATTATATTTTATAATCTGAATCAGATTATCCGATAGTTCTAATAATACCATTGCAATGTAAATACTGATAAACTTAATTTGTAATTTATTATTTTGTGCTGAATAATAAAATTATTGATATTTGTAAAAAAAATCCTATATACATTTATTTCATTGTTCATTCGGTATATAAATACGAATATACATTAGTATAAGTATTACTAAAAACTCAAATAATATACAAATATGTACGACTAAGCTATATAACAATAATGAACTCGTGACCAAGCTCTTGCTCTTTTTGATTCTGGTTTTTGAGTGTTATGCAAGTGATTGAGAGAAGGGAAAGATTGATTATAAGCAGACTGAGAGGGACCAGATCCCAAGATGAATGGCTGAGATGGAAAAGAGGAGCTTTGCTGTCCATTCCTCGAGGAACGTGGAATTGGACTCGTAAAAGAAAAACCATTAAAATTTGTTTCTTGTTCACGTTTTATTTAGCGTTCACCTCTCTCAAGTTTAGTCTAATCTTTTCTAATGGTTATGTTTAACTTTTTGAATTCTCTTTGTTTTTCCCATAATTGTCAATAGACGTGGATTTTGCGTGTGGTGATTTGAATGAAATTTTGAGAAGTCGGAGATGATTTATATCATTTCGTGTTTTTCCCAGTCTCATGCAAAATTTTTCACCGATTTGATCGAGAAGCTCATGAGGGAGAAGTAAGTTGAAAATTTGTTTAAGATCAGTATCCACTGCAATGCCATGAAGGATTAAATTTAAGTTTCTTCTTTCTTTGTCGAGTTTTTCTTTGATTATAAGATTTATGGTCTGCTCACTTACGTTTCTATTGTTTTGATGTTTTTAACGCGTTTTTCATGTGATTCAACTCTCTCTTCAAAATTTCCCATTATTGAAGCTGTCATCAATCTTAGATTCAATGGGTTGAAGTGCATTTCCAATTGAAATGTCAATTATATTTTCAAGGTTAGTTTCAATTTTTCCCAATTCTCTTTTTAAATCGTCAAGAGAGATGAATGCCATTTTAAAAAATATGTCACAATAAATTTAGGTCACTTGTTAACTCGTTGAAGGACTGAATAATAATTTTTAGATGCTAACTAAATATGTTAAATAAATACAATTAATTAGATTTAAAAGGCTATTTATTCATCTTTAGTATTTTAGCAGCTTCGTGAGCTAATGGCACAATCAATGTTTTTCATACTTTTTTTTATTAATTTAACATTTTCATAATGTAATGTAATCATTAAGATTTCTATTTAAAATATAATTCTTTGTATTTCGCATCATTAGCCAACAATTGCTAATATTTGAATAATTAACATTTATTTTTTTAATTACATATTTTAAATATATTATTTTTATCATGCAGTCTATTGTTTTATTTTACGCGAACCTATTTTTTTAATTTCATTAACACTCACAATATTTCATTGGTCAACTAACAATTATATATAACGTTCTTTACTTTCCCTCTCAACAATATTTAACAATAAGCGCAATAAGTCATTGTAAGCCCTAAACTAAACAGCCCGATTCCTAATGAAACTAAAGGCTATTAACCTTTATAAGTCCTTACAACTAAAATCCCATTTTAAAAGAATTTTTTGTATTTTGAAAATAAATTTTTAGACAAAATATTTCCCGATTTCTTCATATCTTTTTATCATGGAAAAATGTAATATTGAAATTGAAGTATTTTTGAATACGGGTTCATATGTATTTGTTTCACAATGAGTTTTTCAAAAACTCTCACCTTTAATTTATGAACATTTTTAAATTGAAGGTGCGGAATTTGTTATTTTTTTCTGCAGCGTGGCAGCAAAGACTTTTTTAATTAATGAAAGTAAGAGTCAGAATACAATTAGTTACAGCCTTGTGCAATGCAGAGCTTTTTTAGCATGGCGTCAAACTCCTGTTCTCCACCACGAGGAAATCAATCGTTTCTTTCGAGGAGTTGAAGGAGTCAGAAATAACACGAACAATTTCCTCGTGCGTCAAGCCGTCGAATTTCATTCCATCAACTGTGAGAAGAACTTGGCCCGCCTTTAAATTTGAATTGTACGCCGATCCATCAGACTAAAAAAATTAAAATATTATAAATATATTGATACTTAATATTTAATAAATCCAATTAATTATTAATACCATTATTTGCTAAATATTATTAAAACACTAAAAATATTGATGACATAATTTAAATAATAAAATAATTAATTTTATTTTATGCAGATAAAAAATTAAATGTTTATATATGTAATGTAACTTTTTGTTTAATTTTGAGTATAATCATATTAAATAAATAAAACATATTCTACAATGATTCATTTAAATTACAGCGAATTTCCAATCACTTTGCATATAAGGAAAATAAACGTTGGTTAATTTTTGGCTCAAACTCAATGCATGTACATTGAGATAGTTCAAGCTAATGTGTTTCTATGGATATAGCCGTATATCTCACGTTAATGTTGATGATCCGTGGGAGTCTGTGATTTGTATTTGAGCCTCCCTCTATCCCAATCCCCAACATCTTGGCCGTCTTCTGCACTCGCACTTTGAACCGAATTGCTGGCTGCTGATTTGGCTACGAAAGAACCAATTTACTCATTTTTCTATTTTTACCTTCCGATTTTTATCTTATCGTCTCTCGCATATCAATCATTCACTCTTAAGGTACTTCAATTTCACTACAAATTTATTGTTCATTTAATCCCTACGTCTACCCGTCTACAGTATTAAAATTAAGTTATTAAAAGCAAAAATTAAATCAATTTTATTTAATTGCTTATTTTTGCTTATTCTTCAATTTTTGCAAATATGGTAAATAATAAATTTAGCATTATTATTTAATTAAAGGATCAAAATGAACGGAGGTGACATGAATGAGGATGGGGCAACAAGCAGTATTAAAATCCCTCGACCCAAAATTATGATGTCAAGTGGGAAAGAATCTAAAAGGTATTTTTTTTTACAAAATAAATAATAATTAAACGCCCATTTCAATCATTTTATATTCATTTGTTCTATATAACCTTAGTTTTATATGAATAATTTCATTTGATTTACTTATTTAAAATTACATGTTTATAAATTATCGGGACTTTAACCAACTTGACATTAATGTAAATTTTAGCAAAACTCCCCCGCCCGACTACTCAATCGAAGAAGGAGAAAAAGGGAAGAAATTACCTGAAGAGAGGAAGGCGTCTTACCAACTCCCCTGAAACACACAAAATAATCATTCAAATACCATTTAAGCATTTTTACCTGTTTAATTAATTTTAAATAATAATAATTAAATATTTCATTAATTCACAAACTTGTACAATTAATATTTAACAAACTATCACAAATATGCAATTTTACAAATTTCCACACACATCTCAATTGTACCTTAAATAATAAAATAGCATTAATTTTTATAACAATGTTTGTTAATTAATTTTAAATAAATGCAATTTTAACACTAAATTTCATTTTTATTTACCTTTGATGAGATTGTTGTTGTTGTTGAAAGGCTGATGAGTCATCAAGGAATCCGTCGTTCTAAAAAGTCAAAATAATAAGATTTTTATAAGTTAAAAAATTTAAAACTAAATAATTAATTTACATACTTAATAGTAATAACTTAATCAGTGCCTAATATAGTTAATTTAGACATTTAATTCTTATTAGCTAATGTTTTATTCATAAATGAAGAATTTAAAATTATAATTCAACTGAAGTTTATTTAATTCTCGTTAAACTTAGTTGAGCAAACAAGTTGAATTGAGCGTAAAGTGAATTACCTCAATCATTGCCAAGTTACTCGAAGGCTTCCAAATGAGTTCGTCAAACGTTGGCCGATCGGAAGGTCGAATTAATTCACGCACCTCCGTTAGCAAAGTAATCTAGAGAGGACAAATGCAAAAATCAATTTGCTAATCTTTTTCACAATGTATCCTTTTGTACAAGTATGAAACATAAATGAAAAAAGAGAAAAATCCATTTATATATATTTATTATGTATAATTGCTCTTTAAATGGTGTTTTATTTCCCTTACTTTTTCTGCTGTGCAAAGAAGTTCGAATAAAATTTTGACAAAAACGCGAACGTCCAAAAACCCTTGTTGATACTCCAAACGGTAGAATGTGAATCTGGAATGTTCACTTTTGTTCAAAACCGTCCGGGCTTTTTCCTCGATCATTTGTAAAACGCCAGTGGCCTTGGTCACGTCTTCCTCGAGATTCTCATTGAGATCTGCTGGAATTTTCCCCAAGTATCGCGCCACAATCTGCATTTTTCGACTTGACTTCAAAATCTCCACGGCTTTGTCATGAGTCAAATTCCCAAATGCTCGATTGTTCACAGACAAGATTTGATCACCACGCTGAGAATCAAGAAAAATATTTATTTAAAGGATTAATCAATAATCATTAATGGGTCATTTAAATTAAGCGGTATTTATTAAATTTACCTCCAACCCTCCTCGCTCCGCCACTGATCCCGGATCAACTCCAGTGACATAAATGCCTAAACCGTATTCCGCTCCTCCGCGTATCATGAGACCTAAATTTTGCCCAGGTTCAATAATAAGGTCAATGACTCTTTGATTTGTTCTTGAATTGATTTCCGAGGGTTCAGGCGGATCCACGACGTTTCCATGGCGATCAATCCACGTGTAAAATTCCGAGCCGCTCCGCCGCCGTCCCATTTGATCTTCTGGTTTGAGTATCTTCAATGTAAGTGTCTGCTTGTTTTTCAGTACCTTTGTTCCAAACAAAATGGTCAAAAAAGTAAAATTCCCCGCCGTCGCAAGTGCGCCCACTCGTGAGTGTCAAAATTAGTCGGTGGAGAAAAAGTGAAAGAAACGTGAGAAGTTACACAAAGAATAAGCGACACATTTACATGTAAAAATCATAATTAACAAGGGGGAGCCAAAAGGTCATTATGCACAGACAAGACTAAACAGTGCGTGAACATTGCTGTTAATAGTTTCCAATTTAAATTTCTAAAATACTCAACTATAAAGTACCTAATTAAAATACTCGACAATTTAATCACAAACATTTAAAATCACATTACATATTTATAATTACTTAATTACAGTTACATATAATTGTTATCACAATTATAGCAATTACGAAAAGCGCTAATTAGGTAATTTAAAATAAAAATTATAGCAAGAATTAGTCAGTTGATAAAGTATGACAGTATTTAGTAAGTCATTCAACAAGAGTAAAAAGTAAATTAAAAGGGTGAAAGGTGCAAAGAGAAAAAGTGACATGCGACCGACCCTTCAAATCGACTCGGCTTGTTTTTGTTATAAAACAACGGTGTGTTTTTGTTTTAAAAAAGTACGAGTAAAAGAGGTTAGTTTTGAGAGAGTGAGAAAGGCGATTATTTAAAAAAACGATCGCCAATTGAGTAGGAGAGTGGAAGCGAAACCCTCACATTTACCTGCTGAATAATTAATAAAAACATTAAACCCAATTTGAATTCCCGCCCTGTCCAGTCTAAGAACCCAATTACCTTCAGAGCGTCCGAGTGGAGGATTTCGCTGAACTCAACGTTGTTGGCCGAGAGGATTTCGTCGCCCGAGCGAAGGCCCGCCTTGTCGGCTAGCGAACCCGGCTCGACCCGCCAAATGTACACGGGACACCCTGGAAGAATTCAAAATTAATTACAATTATTCTACAATATTGCAATTAAATAGCAATGTAAAAGTTATTAATATTTTCTTTAAATAAAATATTAATCAGATAATAATTTGAGCTTTAAATTGAAATTTAGCGTGAAATGTTCGTTTTCTATCAATTGCATTTGTTTAATTTTATGTTTAGCAGCAAAATAATTCAAATGTCAATAAATTAAAATAATTTTAATAAAAACTGGCCAAAAACTACTAAAATCTTCACGCGATAAAGCGCGTTTTAGTGCTAACTGTTAAACAATTAAAATTTTCCCAATTCGATTAATTTCTCACTAAATTCTTAATTTTTAAAAAATTCTTCAAATCTACTAAATTACAAATAAATTATCATTTAAATTTAAATTACCAATTAATATTGAATTAGGAAATGCCCCTTAATGAGGGTATTAAAATGTATGGGGCTATTGTAAGTAAGTAGTAATTATCACGGGATTAGATGAGGGAATTGGTGTAATCGCTCTTGGCAACTCGAGTATTTCTATGTATTTCTATGACAACAGCCTCGGGTGTTTTGTTAGCGAGTGAATGTAGTTAACTAACCGACATCGGCTCCTCCTTTGATGTTGAATCCAAACGAGGCTTCTCCATCTCTCCTCAGTTCCACGACGACGTACGACATTTTCGAGCTTCACCAGCCCTGGACCTCTTCCATGATCCAACAAGAACAAATGAAACGCGCATGGGGAAGGCGGGATCGATAATCCACAAGGGCAAGTTCCTTCCTTCCAACAATCTCCCCCATTATCACGCACTGGAATGTCCCTATCTACAGGAACTAAAACCCGAATTATCCCCACGCCAGAATAATCAAATTCCCCAAATTTCCAGACCCTCAGGAATTTCACAATCATTCATGTAATTATATCAACAACACGTGCGAAATATGTGTGTGCGCGAATTCGCACATGCCAATCAATTACATTTGGTTATATGTGAGCTTTTCTTTAAAACATAAAAAGCAAGAATAAATCACATTGGCATTTTTGCATAAATACATGAAATTTTATATACACACACAAATAACGTTTTAAGTCACATAGATAATGCACATAATTAATATAAATGCTTATATGTATATAATGCTTATTACAATGGCTATATTTATATGCATAAATAATTCAATAATATGTCTATAAGCATTTTTGCACAAACTTATATATAAAAAGATAAAAATATGAAATTGCAAATAATCCGAATTGGAATAAAATCTCAATGCTCATGTAGTTTTTATAATTAATACATATTCAATTATTTAAATGCTTATTCTTGCAATTTGAACATCAATCTTTACTAAACAATGTGACATTTTACATGATTTGACATTAAATTAAATGGATAAATACTGCGACATTTTAGCTTGTTCAATAATTCATAAAGATCCATTTGGCATTTGCACGATTTCTTCATGAGTTTCCCTTATGACTGCGACATGGACCTGCTTTGTATAAAACATGGATCTTATTGAGACGCGAAGGAAGCGAAGGGAACGAAAGGAGGAAATATTTTATTGATGACTCCAATGCAGATGCGGAGACACAAAAGGAAGGTTGAACAAAAAAAGGACGTTTATTTATTTGCTTTCATTTCATATCTCTTCTTGGATTTCATATTTAATAAGATATTTCATATTATATTTCACATGATATTTGATATTTCATTTGATATTTCCTATGATATTTTATATCAGTGTGGTTGTTTTGTTTCAGAGATGTGCGTGGTAATCTCTGCAGAGTCTTTGATTGGACACTTGGTTTGTGACGGTGGAGGACCCGGAGTCGGACTTCAATCCCGCCCACGTCCAAGACGCCGTCGGAAGGCGTGGAGCGCAGCAGCGATTTCGCAAACTTCTTCGCACTTTGCTCGTACAGGAAAACGCGATGAAGATGAAAATACCTTGAGCGGCATTTAGTCCAGTGAATAATACCCAAAGGGCGGGACTGTTCACATTAAAAAAAACATTTTTTAGCAATTTTACTTTTAACTGGCAATAGTAGTGCTATGAATGGGAGTGAAGGAATTAAAACTAAACATAAATGAACTAGATCAACGCAAATAGCTAAATTAACTAATTGTGATTTTCAATCATTTAAAACGAGATTAATTATTAATTAATAATAAGATTAGTTGATTAAATTGAATAGTTCTCTTACATGTCAAGGAGGCCGGCTAAAAGCCCAAAGCCCCAACTCAATCCCATGAGGAGCCACAAACGAACGTATAGCCTGAAATGTTAAAAAATTAATGTATATAATTTAATATTATTTATTAAATTAATTAAATTTTTTATTAGCTATTTAATTAAATATTAATTAAACAGTAATTGATATTTAAAAAGAGTAATTTACTTGAAGTTTCTGTGTGAAGGAGCGCAAGCGTGGGCTTTTGAAGTTCCTCTTGTCGTTTGCGCAATGAGGTGAGCGGAGTGGGCAAAGAGAATTAAATTACCCGCCATGAGAACAGCCGCTAGAATTCAAATTTTAATTAACTATTTAATTGATTATTGAAATTGTTTAATTAATTAAGCTAATAAATCAAAGTTGTGGATAAAGAATAGTAAAATGTGTTTACCGGGTCCGAAGAAGAAGATGAGTAGTGAGCGTGGCTGAGAGAACCAGCAGACGGATCGTCCAAAATGCGGGGTTAACTCAATTGGAAGAATTTCACCAGGGCGGAGGTCAACGGCGAGGGCGAACGCGAGTGCCACGGCCGGCAACAACCACGCAATGAAGGAGTAACAAACGTAGCGTCCCCATTGAGAACCCCCGCCGACTCGAAGTTCGCTCGTGGCCCGACGAAGCGTTCGCCAAACGTCCCACGACAACACAAACGTCCAGCAAAACGCTGAAGATAATCTGAAAATTTTTAAAAATTTCATTTTCCTCTTTTCCCACATTTCTCTCGTTTCCCCATTTTCCCTCATTTCCTTCTTTTCCCCATTTTCCTCATTTCCCTTTAATATTAGTTCTTTTGTTGCTCTTAATCCAACACTTTTTTTTATTACTATTTACTACCTTTATTGTCATTTACATTAATTCGAAATTTGTATTTTAGCCAATTTAACAAAATTAGAATTGGATATTTGTGATTACCCGTAGTAAAGAATAAGAGAAACGGCGTAACATCCGTCCGAAGGAACGGAGATGAACGGGAGAGAGAGAAAGGCAGAGTACACGAAGGCGTAGGCGACGGCCAAAGAAAGAACGTTCCTCCCGCTTAGATTTTGAAGTTCGGGCGACAAACAGGCAATGATGAAATGGCCAATGAGGCACAAGAGCGACAAGGCCGAGAGACCGAAGGAAACCAAACCTTCGATTTCTCCAAACTTGGCAGGATAAGGGACCGGACGCGCGCAAACAACCAAGTTTTCTCCTTGGAGCCTAAAAATTCAAATTTAATTAACTAACCCGCCAAATTAGACAAAATCAAAAATTAAAATTACCGCCAATTTTGAAAGTTTAAATTCCTGGCGTTTTTTTTAAAAAAAAGTATTTATAAAAGTTTTTATAAAAAAATAAATTAAATTTTTCGAGTTCTTGAACTTACGCAAAATGTTTGACGACTTTTGTTTGATACGTAACGGATCCGTTAGCCAGAACGTTGTACTCTGTGGGGGACAAAATGGTTTTTGGACATTGAGAAAATTCATCGTCTTTCTTCTTGTTGTGATTGTTTTGATTTGGGGAGAGTTGGGGTTCTTTATGGTGCGGCCGACACGCCCCGTTGAGCAGCGAATGCCCGTGAGAACAAAACAAAGCCCGGCATTTTCTAAAAAACGGATCGTGGACTTCGTTCTCCCCACAACTCGCAGTATCCAAGGCGAAAAGAACGGAAAACGCGGATTGGTCAAATTCAAAATGGAACGTGTGGCGGAGATGTGTAAGTTTCGTGCAGGATTGAGCTTCTGCTGGAATGCCATTGCAAAGTGCGCAATGGGGATTACGATACCTGCAATTAGAAACAAATCAAATCAAAGAAAAAATCAATTAACTATTTATTTAACTTTCAATTCAAGTTTGCTATTTTATTTTAATTGAATTATATAAGTAAAATTTACCCTTCTGCTAGATGAAATACGGTAGCTGTGTATTGCCCACATTTTCTCACAACCTTAAATTCAGTTATTAAATATGAAATAAAATTAACCACACTCAAATTAATCACATTTAAATAATCAAAAATTAAATAAATTGTACTACTTACTTTAAAAGTTATTCAAGTTACTTAAAATAAATTAATAATAAATAAATAAAATGGTATTAAATGCCTTACATCCGAGTCAGTGTAATTGGATGGACAAGAGTCGATAGATTTGCTGCATTGTCTGACGTGTCTCTCGACGGTTGTAGGGACAACCGGGTCAATCCGACACGCGTAAAAATCCCCGTCTCTTTCCAAACCCCAACCGCCTTCTTCACCTTTGTACACCAGCGAACCCTCAACGTTGCTCACGTTCGCCTTGGGGTTGATGGACGGACACTCCAGTCGCGGGCGCCACGTTGCTAAACGACCAACGTCGTTCTCACCCTGCAAGCAAAAATCATTTCTTACATATTCTCATTTTTCAAGTCATAGTCATAGCAACCAGTCATATTAGCAGTTACCATAACAATTAGGCATGTATTAAACTCGACACAACACAAAATTAAGTATATAAAAATATACTATAATCGCTTAATCGAATTAAAATAGACTTTATAATTAATAAATACCAAATTTATTAACAAAACATGCAAGCTTAGAAAATCATCCTTGTAAAAGTATATGAACTTAAGGAGGATCCTTGGATTTTATGCTCCTATTCATAAACCTCATCGCCATTCGTTTTATTTAAGTCTGAAGTATAAAATAAATTAACAATTAATTTTAGACCCATAATCCAGATTCATTAATAAAACAAACGGCGTTGAGGTTTATCAATGTATCAATGTATGTGACTTTAAATAAACTCCTAGCAATTAGAGTAAATCATTACAACGAAATAAAGATCTTATCAATTATATAAAAATTTGAAAATAATTAAGATTGAGCTTTACATTGCAAATGGCGCAAAGGTGATTAGCATAAGTGAGCCCGCTGCCTTGATGAGTCACTGGCATTGCGGCAATTGGATCCCGACCGCTTTTCCCATCTTCGCACCCGCGCTTGACCAATTCGTCTTTCCAACTTCCCGGGCATTTGGTGACCATAAACAAAGAACCAAACTGACGCAAGTTCACACAGTCGAACACGCGCTCGGCTAATGAACTGTTCGTGTGGAATTGAGAATCAACGCAGCAGTCTGCAAATCAATAAAAAAAATTTAAAGATTAATTAATTTTGATTAGTTCTCATTAGCAAAATTTGCATACTTTATTGCAAAATTGCATATTCTCATTGAATATACATAATCTTTAGCTAGGTATAGCTACTCTATGAGAAATATTCACGGATTTGGTCAATATTAGCATTATAGTCAATATTGCTAATCGAATGGACAAAATTGAATAATTTCCCAATTGTAACTAAAATATGTTTTTTCTTATTTACCATCTTTAACATGGGTAGTTAAGTTTGCGTGGGTAAAAAATTAATATGTACGGAAGCGCGAAGCATGAAAATTCAAAAATGGAAAGTTTGAGCAAAGGGAAATTCAATTTATGAAGCATGAATTCAACGAAAGGAGCTTCTTTTCCTCCCTTCTCAAGACATGGGAAATTTTCTCATTACCTTACCTAATTCAATACTCTCATCAATTACACACATCACAATTAAAATATAAACACATTTTCACCTTCTCAACTCGTTCTTTTTTTATACGCATAGGTTCATATACAAATAAACCGTATAAACTTACCCTGTAACCATACATGTATATTCTATACTAAATACTTATACAATATGATTTATTATTTACAATATACAGTAATATACTAATATAATATACTATACTGTGCTATACTATATTTTACTACATGCTAATAACTCATATAAATTATAATTTTGCATAATTGCATATATCAGCAACAAAAAACTCTCGCATACCAAAATACATAAAGTTCTTCTTAAATCAACTATGCACATAAATTCCTTATTTCTTATTATTTGAACTTGGCGAATTTGCAAAGAGAATCAAAACACCGTCACTGTTGACCCATCCACTCAACATGAGTGAGGGAATAATATTTAACAATTCCTGACAGCCAAGTCTTTGAATAATTGAGGATCTTCATTTCTCAACTCATCAATTTAATTCTTGTAATGAATGGCCATTCTGAGATCTTGAGATCCATAAAAGGGATTTCGCAAATGAAATGTCGGCTGTGTGCAATTCGCCTTTGCTTCTCTCCAATTCAACTTGAGTTGATCATAATTCATTTAATGATTCCTTTTTCCTCTTGCTACTCAGAATCCTCTTTTGACTTCTCTCAATGCGAGCTGTGTAAGGTGAAGCTGATGTTGAGAGGAATTGTGTGATTGTGTGAGCCAGGAGGAATTGGAGAATAAGAAGTAAAAATAACGTTGAGTTTGCGAGAGAGCCAGAGTCCTTAATAAACACAATGAGGAGATTTGAAAGGAAACTCCGAGCTCACATTTCTCATTTCATTAGAGGCCATCAATCAATTAAACCCGCGGAACTCAATGGGATTCCAAGAGGGAAAACACGTTGATGGGAAGGGGAAATTAATGGCCGAATCTTTTCAGCTCTTCAGCGCTTCCCTCAATGACCAAAGGAGTCAAAGGGACGAGTGACAAGAATCAATTATGCAAATACCAGGAATTCACAAGAAGAATAAATAAATGCACAAGAAGAATAAATGTAAGTTCACAACAAGAGTAAATATAAATTCAGAATAATAAATATGACTGATGACATCGGTGGACTTAAGAATGAGTCTATTTGCATAAACATGTTTGCCGTCTTAATAATGTGTGTCATTTGACTCATTTATTGGGAGATATTTAAATATTTATTTATATGCTCATTTAACTCATGTTGGGGATGAGTGGGGTTCAAGGAGAGGCCGTGGAAATCTCCGTGGAAATCTCCGTGGAAACTAACACAAAGCCCGAGTGAAAATTAATAGTTTTTTCATACATAACTTTAAAGGACTTTTCTGGTGTCATGGGGTTTTTCTAACATTTCATAAAATATTAAAAGACATTAGCTAGTTCGGACTTTTTAAATCAATTTAAAAAATTATATTTTTATACTTTCACATTTGTAGATTTATATAGAGCACTTTAGATTTATTTTCATAGGGGCTAGAATCAATAGAGGTAATTTGATCAATTTTAAAATTTGATTAATCAATGCCCGAAATTTAAAATTTTCATATAATTGACATTTAATAGCTAATGCTAAAGACGAGAATTTATGTATTGTTGATGAGTATGAAATGATATTAAGATTCTTGGGATTGAGGAAATGAGCTAGTAAAGGTTGGAAGGGTTGTGTGTTTGAAAGGGCGGCAGGTGAATCCCCGCAACCCTCTGAGCCTCTCCAACATCCCATGCAGATGCCCAAGAGATTATGAATGAACGTTGGGAAAGACTTTCCCATTCCTTCGACGCTACAAGAACAATGAGACTCGTAGCGGATTCAAAACTCTCAATAATAAACATTTCCATTCCCGCTATGCTATAATGTATTTACAACATGTATCAATCCCATCATCTCATGTATTGCTTCCATTTTCTCTCATTCAGTAGTGGCTTTAGCTGCAGGTAGCTAAAAGACGTTGCTTAGCTACAGGTTGCAAAGGAATTCCTTGCTAAGGAATAGTGTTGCTTAGCAACCCATATTATCTCTTTCTAATAATCAACTTCATTAAAATCTCCATTGGACACTTGTTCATCCACGTAGTTTGAATTCTTATCTATCGCCATTGCTTGTTTAATATTTAATGTAATAGAAACTTTTGAAGGCTCTTAGAGTTAATTAGTTAGTAACCAATAGAAACGACGCGGATTTTAAATATCTTTGCTCATGATACTCATGAATACTTTCAATGGACGGATGTGTTCAAGTTGTGTGTAAATTTTCTATGTGGATTCTGTGTGTGTGCGGATTTTGTTTGAATTGGATTTTATATGAATTAAATGTTGAATATGAGGGAGTTTTCCTTTTTCCTTTAGAAGTAAAAGAGAAAAGAGATAAAAATGACAGTTGAGGAGTTCCACAGGATTTGAATATATGGTTTTGGGAAATTTTCGCGGTTTAATTGTTCAATAGAGGAAATATGTGAGGGGTTTCCTCGATATAAAAAAGTGTGTTTAATTCTTTCATCCATTCAGCCTCATTATCAACTGGGCATCTTCCCCAATGCGCAGAGAACCATGGGATGCCTCCATTGCACTTCAACACACTTAAAGGGGAAAACATCATTTTTACTCCATTTTCCTATATTTTACATGCTTTTATTAAAGTTTTAAAGTTTATTAAAGTTTTCTCAAAAATAAAGAAGAAATCAACTTTTATTCTTCACTCTGAGACTAATAAGGAGTATAAGACTAATAGGACTAATAACCCTGGTTCCTATGGTAGCTAACGATGTTATTGTCAACTAACTAGTAACTTTGGTTGCCATATAGTTGCTATGGTACAATAAGGAATTATAAGATTTTTATTATTCAGTATAGTGTAGTGTAAGTGGCTTGGGTTGCTAAAAAACAATTTATAATGGGACTTGTAGAAAATGAAAACTATGGTCCCTATGGTAACTAATATATAATGGGTCCACTAAAAGAAATCTCCCTAATGACACTAATTGATACAATCAACCGTCATTATTTTGATTGTTAGCACATTATTATAAATTATGCTCATTTATTCGCAAAATATCAAAAAACGTCAAGGAAAAAATGACCCTTAAAAATTAAAACAGATACCTTGTAAAATCCCTTATTAAACTCTTTATTAAATTTCCTTGTAAAATTAACCATTAAAACTCTCATTAAAACCATTTTTAACCCTTTTTGATAACTTTTTTGTTTAACCAACTTAAATACTAATAGTTGTAAAAAAGAATTAGTTTTAAGTGAGTTTTAAGGTTTTATGCAAAGGTTTCAATGTTTTAAGGTTTTAAACTCACCCAGGAATTTTAGCAAAGGATATTAAATTAAAATCCACGCTAATTAGTTTAAGATTCGTCGTGGGAGAAATGTAGAGATATGATAAATTAGCATTAAAAATTCTATTTAATTCCAATGCTAATTCTAATAGTTAACTCAAATTGTTCTCATTTCTCGTTCAATTGGATAGTTGGGGGAGATGAAGGTGATAAAGACGTCTTTGGTTGCTCGGAGCAACAAGAGAATTTCGCCACGTTGGGGATAATTGTGAGGAAATGTGATTCAATTAGAAAACCCAACTTCCCACTTCAACTACACACACAAATTTAAGGAATTCCTACAAGAATGTAGGGAGTTTGGCTAACAAAAGCCTTGGTGCTAGAACTACATTGACTCCCTCCCTTTATAGCTTCGCTAAACTACACTTAGTTTACAATTCTTGGATTGTTGGAGATATTTTGCCTCCATTGACGAATCCCAATCAAATGTGTTGAATTGATGAGTTTGTTTGGGCAACTCTCCCTTTTATTATTAAAAACATCTCCTTCAGCTCACTGGGAGACTTTTAAGAACTTTTAGCTCTTTTCATCCTTTCCTTTGATTCCTTCTGGTAATTGAACTCAATCTATGGATATCATATACATAATATATCTTTGCTACGTAAATACATCTGTAATTACAGGACACCTGTGTATACAGTATACCTGTAAATACAGTATACTTGCATATACAGGAAAGCATAGGAAGAGTTTTTTTTGTTTTGGAGCATTTGAGGATATATTTGAGTCATATTACACCTTCAATTTGATTCTTATAAGCGAATATCTCTTGGATTTATTGTTTCCTTTAATTGAGTTCGCAAATGGCTCGAGGGGCGTCGGATCTCCCACAATTCAACTCCATTATTACTTGGATTACTCAAATTTCGCAATGTTTCTCAATTCCCTCCATGGATCCCCAATAAGTGTTTCTAAGACAACGAACGTTTTCCTTCAGGGGCTCTTTAACACTAGCGAATTCAACAGAATTTTGGTGGTGTTGCAGGTAAGGAACAAATCGCAAAATCCTAGACTCTTGGCGTTCGAACACTATGGAGATCTATTGTTGTTAACTTACACTTAACTTAAGCTAGGAATATGTTCTTTGTCGTTGAAGGAACAGGTGTGTGTATTACTTGAATTATATTATTCTTATTGTTGTTGGAATTAAATTTTATCCTTGTTGTGGTTGCCTAGCGACCGGATAACGGAGTAAAAAATAAGGATTTTTCTCTAATAATGTAATATAATAGGGTAACTATTTATTAAATAACAAAAACCGCGTGGTATTCCAATTGAAGTTAACGGAAGAATATTGTGACTAAATTACAATCCTTCCGCTCCCATGAAGATCCAAGTGAACAATGAACATAATAGATGGCTGCTATCATACATGTTATGATCTAACAAACGCGTGTGTAAAATCGGAACAATGGAAATCATCTTCTTTCTTATCTTCCCCCACTTCCTTGCTATTATGCGCCAATTAAATCCCTCATTTATTACATAAAATCACACAATAAATCACACATCAATCGCCATGTGGATAAACATACAATCACTATTAAATCGCTATACAATAACTTCCAAGTTTTCACTTGTAGTTATGTAATGTTATAGCGTTAGCTTAGCCTGCCTAAGTATAATGTTACACTATATATCTTAAGTTTAGTGGTGATTATATTAGGAGTTCATCATTATAATTAACTATTGAGTCATTTATTTAAAAAATGGATGTAAATTAATAAATTGAAGGAAGAGAAAAAGAGAAAATTGTCATAATTGTTCATTTTAAATGAGGGTTAAATGGGCAATGTAAATGAGTTGTGGTGGAGAAACCCCGTTTGAGCCCTTGTTTCCCCTTACAATGGTCACTTTCCCAAATTCACTTTCCTCCGTTCCTAATGGACCATCTGACCCATCTCTGTTCTTCTCCTTCAATATCTCATATGTCGCTCCTGAGCTTATTCAACTTTTTAAAAAGATTCAAAGGAATTTCCAACTCACCATGATAAAGCTTGCAGAGCTCGTCGCAATTGCAATTTCGTTTCTTGAAGTCGAAGATCGCACCGTTTCGGTCGTTTCTGGACGGGGCGCAGGTGTCACGTGGGGCGCAACTGTCGAATACAATTGTAATGTTTAATTAATATTTCATTTTAAAAAAATCCTAGACATTTTATTAGTATATTATTAATATTGACAATATATAATGAAATTAACTATTTAATTAATAATGCATTGAGCTATTTAATTTTCCTACTATTCAATTAAACAGCAGTTAAAATAAATAAACTTTTAAAGTAAATTTACTTGAACTAACTTAAAAAAATTAACTACTCCTAACTATAATTAATACTATAATATATACTATATACTATAATTGTGGAAGAAGAAGTAAAATGGTTTTTAAACTGTTCTGAGAGTTTTAGCAAATTGAGCATTTTAACTAGCTGAAATGAATTGGTGAGTTATTTTATAAAAAATTGTTTAAAAGCTTGTTCTAGTGCTCAATTGGTCAAAAAGAGATAAAAATGGATAAAGTGGAAAATTACTAATTGAGGAAGGACGCGTGTTGTGTGGCTTCTTCGTACTTTCACAATTTCTGCTATTAAATTGTAGAATATGACATGGGATTTAATAAATCATCTCCACACAGATCTCCACGTCCAACACGCTTGCTATCTCTAAAATGTTCTCTCTTGTTCTCCCTATAGCACTCCTTGGTATTTAAATCCTCTAAATCTCATGAAACCTTTATGAACTCTCTTTCTTATGTCTTACTTGCTTATTCCACTATTATGACTTTATAAACTCGTGCTTATGTATTTTCCTTATGAGATTTGTGAATGAAAAGAAAAGTGTGATATAAGAAACTAGTTATTGGAACTTTGCAAAAGCAAAAAGCTCTGGCTCATACACATGTTCATATGATAATTGCTATGGAAGTTAATTTACAAATTCATAGCTCATCAACTTGTTATAAATGGAAAAAGTTAGGAATAATTAAAAATGTGCATTTTAATGAAATTCTTAAATAACATGCATTATTGAAATACAGCATAACTTACAATATAGGTAATAGCTGAATTATAATGACTTAAATTTCTCAATTTTCAAATAAATAGGCTTAAATTTTTAATTTACAACTAAATGAGTTAGATAAACGTTTAGTTAAACATTGAAAGACTGTTAAATCAAAACGTTTGTTAAATTATTCAATTGAAATCTCAAAGAACTACTTGATAAAATTGATCTATTCCTTTAATCTTGCATCTATTGAGTATATTGATAGTCATGTCTATGATGTAATGAGTCCTAATGTAAATAACGTGAAGTCGAAGAACCGCAAAAGACATTTATGACTAATTTGTTAATGAATGATCAAACCTTGCTCTTTGGACTTTCAATCACACATTCCCCCAATTTAACTCTTGTGCAATAATTTCTTATTGCTCATAATTCATAAAACTCATAAATAATAAACATAATCAAATAAACATCAAACAACTATAATATCCTAAGAAATATTAAATTTACTAATCAATATTAAATATATTAATCAACATTAACAATTTTGTTGGTTATTTAACTCTTGAGAACAATAATTAATTTTAAACATTTTAACGTTTGACAAATGAGGAAATTTGTATTGAATTAAACGTAAAAACTAGCAAATATGAAATTAAATATGAAATCCTTGGAAATAGATAATAAAAGTGTAATTGGGTTAAAAGAAGGAAGAATTTCGTCATTTACTCGCCGCTCGTCGTTCTGTCAAATCTCTCGTGGGATTTCTTTTAATAAAAACTAAATAATACTAATTTGAATTACCTTTTAATTTTCTGAATGTCGGCGTAAGAGACGCGGCGAACCCGCCTCGCCGCCCCGAATCCCGTGGGGACGGCGAGGAAGAGGAGGATGAGCCAAATCCTCATGTTTCTCAGCCGCCAGTCATCCCGGATCTTCTTGGACTTCCACTCCAAGTTCTCCACTCCAAATGGCCTCCTTGAGAAATGGAATGAGAATGGGAAAGTGAGCCCAAGGCGATGCCCCGCTCAACTCCCTTCAACGCAAACCCTACAACCCCACTAGAAGAACATTAAGCTAAAGAACTCTCACGCTAACTGTAGTTACCATAGATTCAATACTATAGTCACTATGGTTACAATACATTACTATAATACACTATATTTACGTTGTATACTAAAGATACACTATAATTCACTTTATTTACTATACACTGTACATATAAAAAGTAGGTGTATAATATTACACTACGGAGTTGCTCTGTATATTAAAGTAGTTAGGATTGTTATGGAATATAAGCTTTATTAAGAATAAGTCCAAATGGTAGTAAGGGCAAGTGAGTAGGAATGTAGGAAATCCCCAAGAAAAACATGCCTATATTATCTTTTGTCGTCTCGACGACCCTTGGACGTCAAGAAAGAACTTGAGAATCACACGACTTAAATTCCTCACCTTCTTCCCATTCGAGCTTAAAGGAATTGCTTGAATTTTGACAGGAGGAGTCAGAGGAAAGGACCGCATGACAAACCCAAATTCATTTTCAGGAGCAACAGGTGTGAACAGCTCAGATATGCTGTTTACTAACATACACCTGGCCACAATATTGTACATTTACACATTGCCATGAAAACCATATAGAGATTTGAGCTTCATGGACTTCATTGTCTTACAATTAGTTAAACCTCTGTATACCTTAACGCCATTCGTTTTATTTACCACTTTTCAGTATAATAAAAATTATTTTTTAATAATTTTTTTATGTACTCAAGAGAGTGAGTAAAAAGAACGAAGTTAAGGTTTATGAATAGTAGGATATTTTCATATTATTTGGATGGGAATTTAAATAATTTTGGAATTAAATCAAATGGGTGATAATTTGAATAAATTTCGATGGCCCGTTTAAAATATCCCATTGATATTTCCATAGTGACTATAACATAGCTGTATAAATTTTATATTCAGATTTTCCAAACTATGTAACAATACTAATAAGCTAATATTTTTCTAACGTTTCCATAGCAACTAGTTGTATTTACGTTTGAGTGAGATTTTGGATGTCTCCACAGTAACTATGCAAATTTTTGCAATGGTGCATGGAGGTGGCTAATTGAAAGTTTCTATGACGACGGACAAGCTAAGAATTCCAATATGGTTTTCAATAAGAAATGGAAATAGTGATTTGACAAACTTCCTTGACAAGTGCAAGATGAGATTTGTGAATTTGAATGGAAGTGAAACTGGCGTGAGTAATTCAATTAGCAAAGTCCATTGTGCATCAAATGTCAATTTGACTCATTGGGAATCCCCTCCTAGCCAAAACGTTATTTAGTTGGATATTTGCATTTTTATTTATGTTTAAATTAACGTTTAAATTATAGTTTGAATTAAAAGAACGTTTCCTTTCACGGACGTCAGTTTTGACTTTATGAAATTCCGCTGCAATGAGTCTCCTCGCATTCCATGGAAACAATTGGAGGTTCTATTATTCCAATTACAGTAAATTATGCGCATAGTTAATTACGCTCTTACAACTTTACGATAAAACTTTAATGGGACAACACACAGGTTTTGCTATTTGGTTGCATGAAAACCAGATTTACTATTTGGATGTTGCTGAGGAAACTAAAGAGAGAATTCTTATATAAAAACCAGAAACTCTTCATGTCTAATCCATTACACGACATTTGCATTCATTGCGAATTCATTGCAAATTCATTGAGAATGAAATTATTCCTGTTTAATTTCAAAGGTTTATGCTTTGTTTGGGTTTTAATGTTTAGATTTAACGTTTATTTCATATGGGAATCGCCAAAAGAATTCACCGCGGGTTAAATAATTAATGTTCTAAAGGTCGTTATACTTTTAACGTGAACTATTTAATTTGTTATTAAACTCTTCATGGCTTTTAACATAGTGAATGGGCGGAAAGTTAATAAAAATTAGAAAATTATTAAGGAAGAATTTCTAAGCTGGAGGTGAATTGCAGTGAAATGAATCACAAAATGAGTTTCCATGGCAATTGTCCTCATCATCGTCTTAAGAATAATTTGACAAAAACACCATGGTAACGACAAGTGAATTAAGCTATGATAACTGTCATTAGATGCTTTAGCTACCTATATAAATTATATTAGTTGAATTATATGATTAGTGTTGTCTTTTCAATTAGGTAAAACGTCTCTGTTTTTACTATGGTTATCATAGAAATCTCTATGGTAACCATGGAGATGTTGCTCTATCATATTGCTCTATAGCAACAGCGAGTACCAGGGTAAATGGAATTGTTATGAAATGAAGGATTGGTTTATATGGGAGGATTAAGCGCATTTAAGTTTATCTGAGTGCATTTCAGTAATATTTGGTAGGAGTGTCTCCATGGTAATCCCTAGAACAAGTCATAGTTAAAATGTGTCATTTGTGAGATTGAGGACTTTGTGAGGAAGTTGAGGGAAAGTGAGAGTTTCATTGTTTCCTCGAGTTTGGTGCTCCTTTGGTACGAACGAAGTGTCACCCTTGGCAACGGACGCCTCGAGCGACGGACCCAATGGAGAGTTGAAGTGGCGATCAAATTGAACGAACAACTTCATTTAAACCGCCTACACAGCGCGGTTGAAAATTATTCTTTTCCACCACAATCCTCCACGGACCCATTTGTTCTCGTCCCAACCAAATTGTCTCTCCTCTTGACAACCAATGCGGTTTCTATGGAAACCAACCCACAATTTCCTACTATAGTGACCAATGAACAAGTTTTAACTTGCAAATTTACTCCAAGTATTAAGCAAAGTAGTTCTAATACTTGCAATGTTCCAAATATAAGGTTCGCTAAATTACTTTTATGCATTGTGTAAACCTAAAGCTTTTACATATTACAATTGACATCTTAACTAATTAGTTGCTATGGTGACTCTATTGGTTGCCATGCTAGCTATACATTGGTTGCCATTGTAGCAAGGTTGGTTGCCATGGCAAGTCTTGAGTTTCTATGGCAACTCAAAATATGTAGATGAAACAAGCTCCCAAAAATAAATTGAACTAAAATAAATTGAACACTTGAAGGATGATTGGAATTGAGGAATTTTAATAAAACTCAATTTGAATGGGCGTTAATGAGATTGGTGAATTATGAAAATTGGCAAAGTTAATCGATTGAGACAATTTGTTGACTTTTACTATTCTTGATTAAGAAGGAAATCGCTCAAACTTTCTCTCGGCTTATTTTCCGAACTCCAGGGCAGAAAAGCTCATTCAAAGACCCAAATGAGAAAAACAACAACAACAACAATAATAATAATGACCATTTTGTTCAGTTTTATATTATGCTTTCATATAAAAATCATATGAAAATCATTTAAATTGTATAAAAATCATATAAAGCGTTAAGAACTTAAAGGCATTGTTCATATTACATTGTTAATATTTCTGCATTACATGTTAAATCAAAGCGATGGAGAGATTCTAAGGAAGCAAAGGGGAATTTATAGGCTAATCATGAGGTAAGACATTTAACACCTGTAATCCTCCGTCTTGAACGCCAAATGGGAAAAATGAGAAAGAAATTTTGTGCGGCTTCAATTGTTCTTTTGCTTTTCAAAGGACGTAAAAACTTGTGTGAGCAACTTGAGACTTTTGGGTTTTGTGCGAATTCCCCAACGACGTTTCTCACACATCCTCATTGTTAGAAAAACCAACAACTCCAAGCAACTCGATGCATTGTTCACATTTGAGGTGCAAAAAATGAAATTTGACCCATTAAATTGACCGTACAATGGTTACCATGGTGGCAAAATACTTTACATTATTTTACAAACCCTTATATTTTCATTTACATATGCATTTCCATTTGCATTAGAAATGTTATCTTTAGTTAGTAATATTACTAAAAATTAATATTAATTTTCACAGTCGGCGCTTACAATTCGCGTAACGTCGCTTCATTGCATATTTTGTGCGTATTTGCGTATATACTGTATTATTAATTATTACGATATTGCATTTACAGTAATTAAAAAGCATTTGTTAAAATGAAAATCTTTGGGTTCATCTATAAAAATGAAAGAAGTGAATTAGCATACAATAATTGGTCATTAGGTAATTTGATTTGGGCATTGGTCACTATAGT
>VJMY01000813.1:0-30441 GCA_009869795.1 Neelides sp. FZ-2019
TAAAAAGCATAGATGAGAACTCAATTAATTTTTTTGTTTTTACTTTTATTCAAAACACCTTGAAAATGTTGAAGTCTAATTTCTATTATGTGTAATTTTTGCAGTCGAATAAAATGTCTCTTGCGGACTACATGAAATATTTCGTCTTGTATATCCATTACTTGTTTCAACTTTTCCAACGGAAAATATTCGGTCTTGGTGATCGACATGAGTTAAACATTGCAGGTAAAGTGACCCTTGTGACCGGAGCGAATTCCGGAATTGGGAAAACCGTCGCGACTGAGTTCGCATGCAGAGGCGCCATTGTTATCATTGCATGTAGAAATCTCAAGGAAGGTGGAAGAGCATTGGATGACATTAGAGACAAAAGCGGTGCATCCTCGACTAATTTGGTTTTTACTTATATATATATTTTACATGGATTTTGACCACTGACAATGAATTTCTTAAATATAAAAATTTCAACATTTTCCCTCATTATTAAAATATTTTAACAATAATATGATCGGATCGAATATTGATAATTTTTCTTTTCAGTTTCTTTTTCAATTGGATTTGGGGGATTTAGCATCAGTTCGAAAGTGTGCGGATGAAATCAAATCCAAGTTTAAAGAAATCTTCTTGCTTGTGAACAATGCTGGAATTGCTAATACGTCAGATATTAATTGGGAGACAAAGGACGGATTTGAAAGCAATATGGGTGTTAATCATTTAGGTCATTTTCTATTCACGAGTTTACTCCTCCCATGCCTTAAACGTGGAGCACCGAGTAGGTAAAAAGAACCTTCAGTAAATTAACTGCATACTACTTAACTAAAAGTTTTAATAATGAAAATACAATTTATTCGAAAATTGATTTACTTATTATAATAATTGATAATTATAGTAATTGGTAATTTAATTAATTTTTAGGGTTGTGGTTGTTTCTTCTACTAATCAACTAACGCAAAAATTAGACTTTGATGACTTTATGCTTGAAAAGAGTCGTGATCTAAGAGTTGGATTCCTCCCTTATGACAACTCCAAGTATGCCAATAGTTTATTCGCCATGGAACTTGCCAAAAAAGTCAGAGGGACTGGAGTGACTGTCTATTCGTTGTGTCCCGGACTTGTCGACACGAATGTGTTCAGATATTTACATTGGACCACAAAAATCATTAATACAATTAAAATTATCTTCTTCGGTCTGACTCCAGAACAAGTAACTTTTTAAGAATAAATAGCAATAAAATATTAAATTATTATATAATAATAATGTCACTTGAGTCTTAAATATCGATCTAATTAATAATAATAATTTAATCATTAATTTGTAGCATTGACAAGAATTGTCACATATAGAAATTGTTTTATTTTCTGCTCGAATGAATTTCTGAAAATTTTAATTTTAAATAGGGAGCAGAGACAGTGCTTTATTGTGCATTATCGAAGAAATGTACAGGTGAGTCTGGGCTTGTCTACAGGTTCAGTAAACCTCATTATGGAATGACCGCAAAACTCAAAGAAGATCTCGCCATTAAACTTTGGGATGTTAGTGAAAAACTTGTTGGTCTTAAATAATCAATTAAAACTAAAGTATCTTAATAAAACCAGCTTCCTTATTAACTTTAAAATTCCACATTTGCAATTTCATTTTTCATTTGCACATTTCAAAATATTTATATACCTTTAACTAAAAATATGTGGTTGAAGTTGAATGATATTTTATATTATAGAATATAATCACATACCTAACTTTTAATCATTAAATACACCTTGATGATCTGGATGATCTACTTTCATCAAATCAACATGAATGATATTTGGTCTCACAGAGACGCTCAACAACAAACGTTCAAAATGTCTCAAATTGAACCAAATTGAACTCTAAGCTATTGCCGTCTTTACTTGCCGCGACAATCATAATATTTCATTCGTGTGTGATTTTAGAAATTAATAAATGTGATCAACTATTGAACTTTTATTAGATCTGGAAATCAAATATTCATTTTGAGATTAATTACGAACCATTTTTATATCAATACATTTAAAGCAATAATATATTTTCGTACAAAAGTTCAAATGGACGAAGCTGGAAATGAAGAAAGATTACCAACTTTTAAGGTAATTGTAATTTTGCAATATTGTTCCTTATTGACTGACTGAGTCGGCATAAGATTTTTCAGTTCATTATTTTTTATTTGCTTGTCCTTATAAATTTTAATATAGGTAAATAAATGTAATTATAAGAGTTAATAAAATAATAATTAATTTTAATCATTTTGTCAGGCGCCGAGGGATTTGACGCTGACGAAATCTGGAATTTCGTTGAGTTCTGTTGGAATTCGCTCTACTAAAAAAGTTTATGTTCCAAACATTCCTCCAAGACGAGTTCGCTTTGATCAACCTGAACCGTCCACTTCCGCTCCTCGATTACCTAAATTCGAACCAAAAGGCCCATCTAAGGAGGATCATAGAAGGAGGAAGAGACCAGAAGCCATACAATCGTCTTCCATTTTTGAAGAAGGTGCAGGAGATGGGTCAAAGACCAAAAGACATTCATATCCTTCTGTACCAAGAGGTCGAAGCGGCGAGAGTGAAGAATATACTCGACCAATTAAAAGCTTCACACAGACCATCATTAAGAAAGAACCCGGCACGGAAGAGAGTGAGAAGATGGATATTCGAAATCTCCCCGAATATGAAGATGATTCAGATGATAATGAACCATTCGTTTATGACTCCTTTGCTCCAGTAACAGTTCCATTGAGATCTTGTAATATTAATATTAACTTTTAAATCTTACATTACTACATGTTTAGTTAGCTTAATCTAATAGTGAATCTTTTAAATTGTAACTAATTATTGTAAATCCTTAGATCTTGATCACAAACCAGTTGAAAAAGAAGAACAACCCAGGATTGCGAATGCATTTCCACCAGGAAGCTTTTCCCACATTTGGTCATCAGCTCCAAAAGAAGGAACGAAGGTTTTGATTCAGCTCCCTGACCATCTTCCTGTTCTTGAACAGGAAACTGTAGACACGAAAGAATCCAAACTCGCTGACGACATTCGCTCTTTCCCTGAGGGATTTATTGGGAAAATCCAAATCATGAGCTCTGGGAGAGCAAGGCTTGTCCTCGGAGAAAATTATTTTGACATCACGCGTGCTGCCACAACGATCTTTCCTCAGGTAATAAATATATTTTTTGGACAAAGTGATTAAACAATATCTGAACATAAATTAATTTATTAATTCCAAGAAAAGAAAGTTAAAATGCTCATATTTCTATCCCATAGGAGGCTGCAGTGATTGACACAGAAGAAAAACAGTTTACTGCGTTGGGAGGAATTGAAAAGAAGTTTATTTGCATCCCTGACATCGAAACTTTGCTGAGTGAAGCTCACATTAAATAAATAATACATGATTCATTTATTTTATCTTTTTTAAGAGCTCAATGAACTTGCATGACCTACTTACTTCATTCATTAATCTTGAATGGAAACATTATAAGATGAATATTTATTTATAACTTTCATTGTAAGTCGTATGGCTGGTATTTATCCGAAATTTGAATAATTATCATCTTAAAATAAATAATTAAAGATAATTAGAAGGTATATAATCTTTCTCATTAAGTAGAAAGTACCCTATTTAACTTATCATATTTATTTTTTATGATTATCTTGGTCTTTCAATGTTGAGAATTTAAACCACTTTCTTGTAATATGTTAGCCTTGATATGTACACACGTTGCGTTAGGCATTTTTGCTTAATAATTAAAAGTGAAAAGTCATAAGTTCAAGGACAAAATAGATTTACATTGGATTTACATAATATAATAATGTGTACATAGGTATATGAAATTAAATCATTATTGATGATGTATGTACTTATTAACTCGATTTAAGAGTTCCCATTTATAAGACATTGTAATATGATTAAATTGCTAATTAGTGGAATTATTCATACTCATTACATAAATAATATATGGTACATTTTAATATTTGCAATTAATTAAATAAAGCATCACGAGGGAGGGAGTCTAATTCTAATCTATTTTTATTTTTTAGCAGGCAATAACATTAACCCAACTTTTGAATTTGATATATAAACGGAATTTATGATTAACAGCTACTATTACTATATGTGAATATTAAAATTCTAGCATTTCTTAAATATGAACTTGGAGTGAACGATTAAATATTTAATACCTGCTAATCATGTACAAAATGAGTTAATATCTTAGTTCGTAGTTAAAAATATTGTACATCAACCATTGTTTAATACATTGCATGTTTAAAGGGTTAACTAGTAACTATTTCGCCAAATATATAACTTTCAATGCAATTTCTATAACACAATGCAATTTCTATAACACAATGTAGTTTCTTCTCAAGATATAATGTTGACATGCCTTAGCGAGTTAAGCAAATTATATTCGTTGAGTTTAAGATTGGATTGAGAAAAGACGGATTAGTGACTGGGCAAACTTCACCAATAAACAGGGAGTATCCGGTTGTATGGATTAAGTTGAAAGGTCTACGGTGATCGCTATCACTTTAGAAGAGAATTAAATGGGATGGGGAAAGGCGGAGCGAGGCGGAAACCGCCTTTTTCCAACACAAATAAACATTTCCAATTACTCAACCACTCACTTGGATGAATTGGGTTAAGCGAGGATTTACTCTATCCTAAGGATTATCAAGCAATTTTTAGATTTTCACCTACATTTACTTGACCCATCTTAAGCATTGTACTTTGAATTGTTACAATATTATTCCTCTTCAATAGATTACAAAGGTTCAAATTAAATCACTTCATCCTTGTGTATAGGATAAGGTCATAGAGAACGTCAAATGACATTGTGACTCATGTCACATTTGGTGTATAAGAGAGTTACATAAAATAAATATAATTTTAAAGAAATCATCTTTTTATATGAATAAAAAGTAGTTCAATTTGGTCTTATTATTACCTATATGCAAGGAGCACCTTTGAGTGCCTACTTATGGCAAATTGTACTTTGATCACCCTGTAATTGTCGTATTTAAACTATGGATTAACTCAGAAATAATTTACTTTAATAATGAACTATTTATATGGATTGATGGATGCTTTCAAGACATCTGTATTTACAGGAAACTTTGTATGTATCGGATATAAAGCTAAGCTTTTATATTGATTATTAGGCTATTTATGTTCATATTTCACCCTGAAAGATTGATTGTGATGAGAGAGGAGATGCGTTGAATTCAAAGTCCTTTTCAGGAAAATTATCTCTTAAATGTATTATAAATACATTCTTGTACCGTATCATTCGTATCTTCATTCTTGGTATGTACAAAAAGACAATTTTAATTAGCGTTGTTAACCTTAAATGTACCATTTACAAATAGTTAAAGTTAGTTGATTGGCTATTAAATGTATGGAGAAAAGTGCTAAACAAGGATAGAGTATAAAAGTATTTCTCCATAATATTGCACAACTACCTAAATATTATCATTTATAGAGCAGAACAATAACATTATGATCAAGACACGGGAATTGCTGTCAATTAGTAGAATTAGCACGGATTATCAAGACCATCCCTCCTTGTATGCAAAGTATTATCTCGTGATTTATATTTATAATTAGGTATACAAGATTATTTTAATATATTTATATAAGATAATAAATACTGACTTACGGAACTAATTAATCTTCATGGCTCAACCCGCCTACATGAATAAAGGAATTTCTCAATCGGCTTTTTTTGTCTCTACGTCAGAACATCTTCCTTTGTCAATCGCCAATTGTATTTACAGCTCGCTGGCCCAAACCAGATTGACCTCCCTCTTCTTTGTCATTCCTCTTTCTTAATGCGGGATGAAGGATGCAGGAGGAGGAGGCGAACAACCTCCGTTTGCACAGTTGTTCTTCTTCTGCGACTTCTTATTGACTCCGGATTGAGAACGACCCCGCTACGGATCTCTGTCGTTAACACCTAATTACACACAATATGTCTTTTTACTTCCTTAAACACACGTGCAAGACTGCAGACTACCTAAGATTTAAACCATAGTTCAAGTATAATTATTTCTCTTATTGGATCAACGTTATATAAAAGTATTCTTCGTATTTGAATAGCCAGTATGTGTAGTAAATTGTTATTCACAGCATGTTATTCATTTATTCAATTTAAATTGCATTAATGTAGGCACTTCCATATTTTATTTATACGTAAAGTAGTATCTGTTGAGCGTTTGTAATAAATATTTTTAAGAATATGGGTTAAGTAACATCTTTTGGTTAAACATAACATTTGAATTTTAAATGTTCGTTAAGCCATTTTGTATATTTTTTACGTTTAGTTAAATTGTTTAAAAGTTAAACGCGTGGATAATCTGGATAGGTATCATTAAGATATCATGACATTTAAGAAATGAGAAGCAAGCAAATATGAGCGTATTAAATACTTAAATATAATCATACTGGCAAAGTGAATATTTACTTCATTGTAGATGTGAAAGTTTAAAGAGAGTGAGAGTCAACTTCAACTCAAACTTTGAAATTGAACGAACAAATTAGGGAAAGTTACCAATAGTTCAGCTGTAATAAGAATCGCGTTTCTTTCCATTTAATTGTCAATATTCAAAAGATCAAGGTTATTTTACAAAAGTTTACAAATGTTAATATTGCAAAAGAAAACAATAATTTATGTATGACATTGTACACTAATAACAATTTCCAGTCAAAACATTACTCTTGTTTGTATGTTATTAAAAGTTGTAAATACTTTGTTTTATCCATGTACATGTCCTTAAAAATCAACTCTGATCTCATCATATCGATATGTGTTATGTGAAATGGAAAAAAGCTTTCTTGGATAAATACTATTAAAGTTAAACGAATTGTGCTTATTCAAAAATATATATTTGTCAATTGTAAATGGAAATATTTTTCCTTCACAAAGTTATAAACTACTGAAGAGCGATTAGTTATTGATTTTGAAAAAGGGAAATTTTTTAGTTCGAATAAGTAAACAATACCCATTTCGATAAATTATTATATCTACTAGTAGAATATTCTATAAAAATGTTCCGCATTCTTTCTTCAAATATTTGCAAAAAATTGCAAATGCTTGAGCATTTTGCAATCCTATGCCAAGAATCATTGACATTATCCTTGTTTTTAATAATAAATAACAAACATCTAAACACTTACATAAAATATATTTATAATTATTAAACAATAAACGAATAAGACATTAAAAAGCAAAAACATAATATTAGTAATTTACTTGAACTAAATTCATCTGAAAGAGTTTAACAACAAATGTAAACGAGATTATGGATTTTCAATGCAAGTGGAAACTACGTTGTAATTGAGTCACAAAACATTAAACTGGACGCTTTATCTCATTATGTATTATTGGTATAGCGTAATGTCGTATTTATGTACACAAGTATCTGCAGATTGATTAAAGTGGAAAGCAGTTGGAGCATCACTTGTCTAAACTGATCACTACGACGTAGTTTCTTTATCTATTCAGCGTACAACTTTATTACATACATTGACCATATGAGGTTATGTAACAAATATATCTATTGAACATATTTCATTCAGGAATTTAAATTCACTAGTACGTAGATAGCACAGGTCTGCTGCCTCTGTGATTTAGCAATAATGGATATTCGTCTCCATTCATCATTTCATAATCCTTCTTGATAATTGTTCCTAAATTGTTTTACTATTTTTGCACTTCATAATCAAATTGAAAATGTAGTTAATTCAATGTAATTTTTCTCCATCCTGTGTCTTGTGTGGGCATTATACTAATTGTATTTGCGTGTGATTTTGTACTTTATAAATACTTTTAGGCATACGATATAATTTGCAACTCTTTGCAATTCTGCACTATACAATTTAAATATATTGGAATAAAGAATTGGGATTTAGAACACTGCCCTGTTTGCTCATTTTTTGTCCTCGATAATCAAAATCTATTAATTTTAGCATATTGAGCATATTAAATAGGTAGCGAACGTCTTTTTCATCTCATTATATAAATGTTTGATTTTTATAGACTTTATTTTAGCCATTTAGCTTATGAATGGAGAATTTAAGTTAACTGTTGACTGAGTTCACATAAAATGAATTTGACCTTGTTAAGATTAATTATGTATTCGTAATTAATGTTATTAAATTTAAGTGCATTAAGCCAATTAGTACTTGGTGCATAAACAAATGAAAGCAAAGCAGTCGGAAGATGAGAAATTAAAAAATAGAAAGAGTTGATTAAATACTTACTTTTACCGTAAATGCAATTGTTGTAAATTCTAAAAATAAGCCATATTGGCTCAAAGACTGAATGAATCATCTTACTTTTAGTTGAATAATCCATTTCATATAATAAGTATAGGCAATTGTGTACTTTGGTTGATTCAATTAGTACTTTATCTTGGCTTATTGAACATGAAATCATAGCTAAATGGTCTACGTCGGAGTTCGTATTTATGAGAAACAAATCAATCCCAATGTTAAGCCCATAAAGTCCAATTTTGTAAATATTTGTGTTTCTGTCCATGTGATGATTGAAAGACCAGACGGAGACAATCGAGATAATTTTTGGGCCTCATTCCTATGTTGACTTGCTTCACTAGTTTATTGATATTGTAAATAGGACACGATAGGGTCAACACAAAGAGATACAAAAAGTCTCGAGCCGCCCAGGCACAGAGAGAACCAAATTACAACATGTATTTCTTAAAGGATCCTCCTTCTTCTCCGTACAATTAATATCTATCAAATATTTAAGAACGAGATACATTTAGTATCATATTTATTGTACAAATAAATATTACTGGCTTCCAAATCACAATTATATAATTGAGAGGGAAGCTGATTAAATGTTTCTAAATTAGGCCCAAGAAAAGATTAAATTAATTTATTACCTCGTTTGTCATTATAGTTTTCATTTTTTCCCTCCCGTGGGTTTTAAAAGATCTTAAGCTCATTATTACTTCATATTGATCGGATCAGGCAAATGATGACAATTCTTACCTATTTAATAAATTGTATAATAGATTGAGTAAATTATCTTTAAAATCTAGTAAAGTAAGTATATATTTGTATAATATTCTTAACATTGTAATCTTCTCTGGGACCTTGATGCGCCATGCTCTTTATATGGTCTCTAATATTTTAAGCAGTTTAAATTGAATAGTGAAATGATATTTAATAAAGCAATAAGTGATCATACTTCATATAAAACACACCAAATGAATATAATCTGATTAAGTCGGGCTTAAATTGAACGAGACTTTTATTGGAGCGGATCGGTTTCACGATGCAAAAAAAGATGTTGCAGCGAAGCGAGGGAGAGACGTCGCCGTCGGGATGCTCGAGTCTTTCACATAATTCTTATATGTGTTTGTATAGTCATGAGGGGTGAGTTTGAATTGGAAATAACTGCTTAGCCAGAACAAATGTTCTAGAGTTCTCAAAGACGAGACGACGAAGCTCAAGACGCGAGGTTGTGGAAAAGAGAGGACCATCTTTCCCAGCCTTTTCAAATATAAAAATATACTAAGTACTTGGCACTAACGACCCCAGAGACAATTATAAATACGAGTCTAACCATGTCGACTTCTTTCATTCTCTCTCGAGCTCTTGGAAGTTCTCCTTCTTAATCCTCTTCCCTCCTTGCCACACGAGGGCTAAACAATAGCTTTACTTTAAACATTCCTTTATTTACTTAAAAGCTAAAATACCAAAGAAGTTAACTTACTGTCATTGTTTTTACATTAATTGAATTATGCAGTCCTACACTACCATCATTCTACCAAACCCAAATAAGCCATAAATTGATTCATTTTCAATGAATTTTTATCCGTAAATTGGAGGCTGAACAATTTAATACTAAATCACGTCATTGTAATTAAAAAAAAACATTGAGAAATCAATTGGACTATATAGGGTAATTTGAGAACAATTTTCAACAAGAGAGTGACAAATCTTCCAAGTGGTATCGTGTAATCGTATTATGAGTTTTGGTTCGCGAGGTGACAAAGCAAGCAAATTCTCTCGACATCGCTACCACAATGATAAATTCGTACCGAGTCAGTTGATCAAACGTAATCAAGCCACATCTTTGTCTGTCCTCATCCTAATTATCCAAAGTAGACGCGGAAGGACTAACAGTCAGCAAAGATCCAGTGAACCCCCTATAGCTCTCACGCTCCCCATTTCCAACCTCCTTTAATTCACCAATTAAGCATCAATTAACCACTATTCAAAATGAATTACGCGGGTCACACCATGAGGAAACGAATGGTAAGATTTTACAACTTTTATCTCACTTGTTTGTCAGATTTTTTAATATACTACCTACTCATTAGACTTAATAGTCTTAAGTCACGTCTTATAGTCTTATTCAACTAAAGTCTAATCATTTGATCATATTTAGTTATAAGTTTTATAGTAATAGTTTAGCTTTAAGTTTTAAATATTTACTAAATCTGGTTTTGTTAGTTAAATTGCAATGCATGTTTTTTTCTAGCGGTGGATTAAAGTGGAAGTGAACGAGCCGGTGACAATCACCACGAAGGATTATTTTGCCCTTAGCTCATCTTTCACGTCCTACCTCGTCAGAATCCATGTAAGTGGAATTTACAACTTCAGATGCTTGCATCATTTTACATTTCACACACAAGTCTCTTTCGTCCTCATCTTCCTCTGCATTAGCATTAATATTAGAATTAAAAAACATTTGACATTGAACAGCCCAATCTTCCATTCATTGCTCCATCATAATCTCTAGCATTCATGAATTCGCTTATTATTACTCTCAACTCTCAATATTCCTATTACCACTCCATATTTATAAATGTTTTCATTATTTCCAGACTAACCATTGGGCTTTCTCTCTACCATGCTCGGAAGTCCGACGACGATACTCGGAATTCTGTTGGCTCCAATCGAAGCTTCAATACCATCACCCAAACAAGTATGTGAACCTCGGATCAATGTATGGTGTCCTCATTTTTTGAAAAGTTGTTCCTTTGTTATTTGCAGGGCCGTTCCTCCGCTTCCGCCCAAACGTTACTTCCACATGACCAAATTTGACCCAAAACTCATTGAAGAACGGAGAGCCGGACTCACGCTCTTTCTTCAAAGGTATTTTTATACACATATCCGTATTCATGAAAGATAAGAACTCATTCATTCGAAATGTATGAGGTCTAGTAAAAGACAAGGAAGCTCATTCATATTTTTCATTTCAGAGTATTGAGGTCAAATGTGTTCTTGTCGGATGCTGCACTTCACCTTTTCCTTCAGAGCAACTTGACGACGGCTGAGATTGATGCCAAGCTGTCAGAAGAAACCCACACAGTTCTTCCAAGATCAAACAATCTCAAATACCTCGTCCGGTCAGTGTCTTCAAGCTCCGCTAACAGCGAATCCGAAGAGTAAGTCCTCAATGATAACTCGATAGAAATCACTCAATGTACACAAATGAATATGAAGCCTTTAAGTAGCATACATAGTTAAAGCCAAGTTAAGGCTTTGTTAAAGCAAAGTATTTTTATTTTTCCAGTTTGTATTTAATGTCCTTTTCTCATGCTTAATACTCTTTTAAACCTTTTTTGATATTATCAACTTATCAATTGTCCTTTATCAACTAGTCCGCTGACTCTCGGAATTTATTTATAATATCTGTTTATATAATTTTAGAAGAAAAAAGGTTAGCTCTTCAATACTTTTTTTGTTATTTAGTCATTAGTTGTATAATGAATATAAGTTTTGTATAGATTAGGTAATTGTAGAATAAGCCAAATATAGGAGTACAAATAGGATATAGTCAAAGGGGTCGGAGTCCTCAGCCTTATCGCTGGTTAATCATGAATTATTTCTAAGGGTCAAATACATTTTTTATCTTTTCTTTAGGGGTGTAACGGGAGGGATGTTGAGTCCACACCAAATTCACGATGACGTCTCAGCTCATGACTCCTCAGACGTGGAAATTGATCCCATCGAGTTTGACTTGTACTGACAACGAAAACCTAATTGTGAACTACATAGGCTCATTCGTTGAACCCTTCGTGGCAACTCAACCATCGATAGTACCTTTATAATACCCTTTGTCTTATCTCCCATTTGAAACTTAAGAGTTGGGGAATTATTCCCTTTAATATTCTTCAAGAGTCTCTTTGTGTTAAAAAAGATAAAAAAGGGATTATGTATAAATCTATTTACTCATTCATTCTCAACGTCTTTTTGTTTTTTCATTGAAAATTATTGAGCTAAATGTGAAAGAGAACTCGAACTATTTGAACTTTTTTCCATTTCATTCTTATTCTCAATTTAACATTTCAACTTTAAGTCTTTCAATATGCCTATATCCCCCTCTTAAAACGCTTACAACTTATTGTGGTTTGTCAAAACACAGTAATGTGTAGTGAGATTTAACTCATTTATGACGCAAAAGAAGATATTAAAACATAAATAGTAATTATAGTATATTTAATAAATATTTATAATCCAAACGAATAAATGATTTATGGTGACTTGAATGTAAAATGGAATAAATGGCGTTTGAAAGAACTCCCTTTCCCTACACGCAATTATATTTAACTAATTCGACGATGAAGAGTCGTAATGTCGTGAAGACACTAAATAGGGTTATTTCATTATATTCTGTACTAAACGTACAAAGATAAACTTTATAAATGTATCTTATTAAATGACTGTGAATTTATGATTTTCATCATAAGTAATGATAGTGAATTATTTTGTTAAACACGGGAGAGGTATATTTTATGGATAAAGTTAACTCGATATAAAGTAAATGCTTGTATCGAATAAAATGACTATTCAACGTACAATATTTGTGAAATGAATTAAATGAGCTTAAAAGCATTCCTTAAAATTGCATTCATTAACTTTTCAAGTCTCAATAAAGGCAAAAATATTTTTCTAATATGATTATCATACTTCTAAAAAAGGTTTTTAAACCGTTTAAAGTTTTTCAAAAAATCAATTCGAGTTTATGCTTTTAATTTAAACTTTAAGATTACATACTATTTATAAAGCGTGAAAATAAAAACAAATGCATTTTATATTTTTATTCAATAAAAAGTAAAACATCTATAAAAGTTTGTGTAAAAAGTTAATAAAAGGAGAGAGAATTCAATAATAGTTTATTAGTATGTAATATGAGGTCAATAAAAGTCCTACTTTTACTTATGAAAATTCAAATGCTAAAACCAAAGCAAAATTGATCAATTGATTGAAGATCTTCCCCGTATTAAGTCCTACACTAAATTGAGAATAATCGAAAATTGATAAAAGTGAAATATAAAAAAGCTAAAAGTTAACATAGACATTTTCCTAGATTCTTAACAATACTTCAACTATTATAATTAATTGTGTTTAATTGTGTCTAATTATAAAAACAAACGAGTAAAAATAGATTCAGCCTATGATTAGTCAATAAAAAGGAATTGATAGGATGAGAAAAATAAATTGTGTATAGGCCTGTTGTAATAAATAAAAGATGAAAAGAATAAAAAATAAATTCACTTAGTCAATTGTAATTTCAATTGAAGGTCTTTGCGAAGAGAGCATTGACGGTGTACTTGTCATCCATCCAAACTTTCGCGGTCCAAGGCTCCTCGTTATTCTAAAAATTAAACAAAAATTTTCACTCAACTCGTAATGACAAAACCATTTACAATCCATCCAATATCACTAAATGTCAAGTTTATGTAAAATGCACATGATAAAAATATGGAAAAGAGTGCTAATATGGAATTTACGGTAATTTGAAGAGTCATGTCATTTGCCAAAAGACTCTCAACGTCTGCTGGAAGTTTTCGAAGATCGTTCTTCGAGCGTCTGGGGACGTCATCGAGTTCAATTGTCATTCCAAAGCGGGGAATTTCGGCAATTTCTTTATTGAGCTCAAACAACTCGTCATAATTGGCCCAAGTGGAGTCTCCATAATCGATGAATTCAATCACTGCTTTCTTTTCTATCTCGTCGAGTTGTATGATCTGACCACGGAAGTACTCGCCTTGATAGCAGCCAAGAAGAACCTCACCCAATTCTGGCACTCGTGTCAGCTTTCCCTTTCCTAAAAATTCATTAATAAAATCAAATTGTACTTTTAATAATGTTTTATTATAGTTAATAACAAAATTGCAATTGTAATTCTTAAAGACTTACCTTCAGCCACATATTGAGCAATGGCAACTGCCAACTTCCCAAGATCAGCGTCATCTTGAGTGGAGCCAATGAGAAGGGAATGAGGAGCCCAGGCATAATTGATCCTCACTTTCCCGCCCGATTTGATGTTGGGAGAATACCTCAATTTCTTAATCTTGTAAATTCCGTTCTTTTTTGAAATTTCTTCAGCTGGCTTGGGTTGAGCGTCCTTCACTGGAACCATTTTTTCCGCTTCCTTTTTAGGTATCGGTGGCGTCACCTTCGGAACATCAGTAGTTGGAGAAAGAATCTTCTTCTCGACCGTCGGGGGAAGAAAAGGATTCGCTTCATTGACCACGATCTTCGAATCCTTCTGCTTTGGAGCATCCACTTTGGAAGATTCGATCTTCTTTTCTATTTTTGCCTCAGCTTTTGCTTCAACTTTACCAGCGCTCCCTTCTTTAGCAATTTTAAAAATCGCCTTGGATGGTTTCCCTCCAAATTCAGCCAAGTACTCTCCATCTGTTATCTACAAATTAAATGTACAATTCCGAAGAGTCAATACGTAATTGAAGTCAAATTATAAAATGTCAATAAGATTATGAAATGTGTGAAACGATATTCGAATGCTATACCTTCTTCAAGATCTTCAAATTAGCTCCAGTTGAGTACGGGAACAAGAGGTTCTCCAAGTCGTCTTCCGAAACCTCTTTAGAAATGGCCAAGTCCCACTGGCAACGGACAACGTGAATGGGCTTTGTCAAGAACGGTGATGGAACGAAGAAGAGATCTTTTACTTTGATCATCTCGAGATTCCCATGGTCCAGGAATACGACATTGGCCATCACATTCAGTGAGTCGAATGAGAGAATTTGACAACGGAAGAACTCGCCATCAAATGGCGCAAAGCAAATGTCGCCAACTTGTTCTCGTGATGTTGAGATGGGATAGCCCTTGAAGTACGCTTTGATCTCCTCCTCGTAAGCAGCATATTCCTTAGCAAATTCCTTCAAGTGAACGTAGATATCATCAAATCCGTTCATGTAAGTCACTGTGGCCTATAGGAATTTCGTAATCAGTTATAAAAGAATGCGTGTATTGTAAAATAGTTAATTATTATTATTAGTAATGCAAAAGTGCGAGTTGAAAAAATCCCAAGTAAAAAGAAAAGCTATTTTAAATTGGCCTTTACTTTGTAAGTTTCACCCTCTTTAATTGGAAGGAAAGTGAAGTCACCAACGAAGACTTTCTCGAGGGGCTTCACGTCAACAACTTTCGGTGGCTGAGGTGATGGAGCCTTCACCACACAAATGCTTTCGGACTTAACTTGAGCGTCAACAACATCCGCAATAACACTTGAAAAATAATTCAAATTCATGTTTTTAATCAAAATTCAAATTAAACTTGAATTTGACTCATTGAATTCTAAATTAAATTGATAATTGAAAGCAAAAACGTTGATGATTTAAATATTTTCAACTCACTTGTTAAGTCCCATATACTCTTTGAGGCTAAGTCCCATATACTCTTTGAAGCATCTTTCCGAGCAGAGAACCTTAGTCGGTTTGGTCCAAAGGGCGATCCAAAGATCACAATTAGTGCATGTGACAGGGTAGCGGTTAGGAACTGCAGGCCTCATGGACATCTTTTTCTTAAATAAATAATTTAAAAGAAGTACTCCAAATAGAAAAAGAGTCGAGTGAAATCGGGAACCCTCCCATTTCTTACACACTTCTTTCCCTTACCAAGTGGAAGTTCCAAACAAAGTCGAATCAAGTGCGTCACTAGAGCTCGGGGGAGAGTCGAAAACGGGAGGATTGATCCCTTTGGATTTCAAAAATAGTTAAATGAACGAAATCACGAAATCCGAAATGCGTCTTGAAACAGGCGGGTGTACGTCGTGTTTCAACACTTTCAACATGCATCCACAAGAACGTTAATCCAATAATAGAACAACAATGATTGCTCATCTCATTTCCAAATAAGAACATAGGCGAAATATTAAAATGAAATGGACAGTTCAAATTTAGAATTATTATAATTAACTACCAAGACTGGCTGACGCAACTGAGTTCGCATTCACATCCTTCACTATATGCAAATGCATATCAATCTAGCATGCCATAATTATGATATGTATTGCAAATTGCAATTACAATGCTCACTCTAATCAATATTTATAAAATCAACTTTAATAAAATCGTTCATCCTTTGTATTACTAACCCTTGAGATTGACCCCAAAGACCCGAATCAATTTGAACGAGTATTTAAAGAATCCAAAGATTCTCGTTCACGTTACTTGAAAGTGAAGCTTGAGCAAGTTAATTGGACTCTAAAGAATTTTCCACTAAAGACAATTAACTTACCTCGTTAGGTTGACGACCTCGATCGATGGAGCAAAGAGGAGCGAGATGACGATCCAGATAGAGCCCGAAATTGCCGATGTAGCGAGATCGAAGAAGACACCAAGTAGAGTTGCCGAAGGTTCAAACTTCGAAGGAGAATTGACTTGGTCGGCGGAGAGTCTTGGGAGAAAACGTTGGAATTTCATTTCCCTATTTGATACCTTCCAAGGAAGTGTCACTGGCCCAAGCTTTGTCCCTTCCAATCAAACATGAATATTTAATATATAGATATGTAAATTAATAGTAAAGCTTGAGCTTTCATTGCCATCCACGCGACGTTTGAAGCTTCTATAATAAAGATGTATGTATAGGAAAGTATGAAATGATGAAATTATAGGTAAAAATAAAAGCTTATAGGTTCTCTATATAAGCGTTTAAAATTCGTCGACTCGACGTTATTATTCTTATTCGAAAGAAAGAATGTAGGTAGTCATTCATATCCTATATTACGAAAATAGGGATATACAACTGTATTACAAATTACAACAGGTGACAGGTATTGCTTTATTTGGCATTTAACTAATATTTATATATCGCATCGTCATTGCTCTCAATCTCTAATATCGGATAGTCATTGATTTCATCACAGGTCAGCAGGCTTCGTTCTAATTGAGACTTTTCCCTCAAATCCTACAAGTTTAGCGCATCAATATCAATCTAAAAGTTTAACGTTGTTTTTGGGAGATTCAAAGCTTCATCGTATCGTAATGAAAATGGATGATATTTATATTTTAATACGTAGTGTATTTAAATAGGTAATGTTGTAAAATAATGTTGGTTGGTTTTTTGGTTATTACAAGATTGTTATTTTGATCGGGCTTTCCATATTTCATACATTGGCATTTGCAGATCTACATGAAGAGAGAAACACTTCAAAATATCATGATTATTTGCAAATTTTCCCCATAATCTTCTTTCATTAATCATTATTCAATTCGTATCTGAGGACTGCCAATTGAAATGTACAACTCCTATCCTAACTAAACGATAAGTTAGTGGAGAGGTCCTTACATGCATACTCGCAATCCAATTCTTTAGCAATTTTCTACTCATTTATTTTGATTGTTCATGCTGGAATTAAGTGTTCAATTTTCAATGTCAAAAGCTGTTCATGAGATTATCCAATAATTGACATTATTTATAGTTTTAATTTTAACATAGGTAGTTGAGATTAGCACTACGTATAAAAGTAAAGAGGTAGTTATGTTTAATTTCAATATTCGATTGTTAATCATTAGCTTTCATTATGAAGTACTTTGTATTTTTGGGTCTTCTTGCCTTTGCGGCAGGTCCGATTCTCATTTTTAAATATTTTAATTTTCCAAATAAAAACTAATTTGGTTTTATGTGTTTAGCCTTCCCAACTCCACTCCTCAACTACCCACGAAGAATCGTCGGAGGCACTGAAGCTGGAAGAAACGAACTTCCTTACCAAATCTCCTTACATCAAAATGGACGACACATTTGCGGAGGAACAGTAAATACCAACACTTAATTCATTAATTTTGTATCTATATATGATTAAAAATTAAAATATCTATGTACTCTACTCATGCAATTTTACAATTCCGTCTTTATTAGATTTTGAATGCTAATTATGTCGTCAGCGCCGCTCATTGCACTCAGGGATCTGTTGGTTCATACTCCGTCATCGCAGGTATGACTTTTAATAAAATTTAAAATTGATTCAAAATAATTCAAATTATCATGCAAGCCATAAAGTCAATCGTATAGTAATAAGTTCCTATTTAACTTTCAGGGGAACACAGCTTGAGCGCCAGCGATGGAACCGAACAGACCAGAGCTGTGAACAGAATTGTCAATCACCCAAGTTACTCCTCAGTAACACTTGCAAATGACATTTCTCTCTTGAGAACCTCCAGCCCATTCACATTGAACACAGCCGTTCGAGCTATGGCTATGGCTTCACAGGGACAATCATCCAGTGGTTAATAACCATTCACATTTAATGCATAACATTAATTTGCATTGTGCTAAATATAAATAATCCCAAATTGACAATTTAAATGAAATTATACTTGAGTTCATTATTAGGTGATTCTCTTGTGAGTGGATGGGGATCAACTTCCGAAGGTATGAACAAAATACGTTGTTAATGAATGAAATGACAATGTTCTGTTTGTAAAGTCAAAATGTGAACCTAATTTGTTAAGTTTCAGCTATATTAGGCAATGTTTAAAGGCAATGTTTGCTAATTACAGGTGGATCAGTTGTCAATATTTTGAGAAAAGTGACAGTTCCAATCATGTCTGATGCTGTTTGCAGGTACACTTAATTGATAAATTAAACGTGCATGAGATGCATAGCTAAAATCACCGTTTGCTTTTAATACAATAGATTAGGTGTTGAGTTGAACTATTCAAAATGTATGTATTTAACTTCAAAATTTCTTATAAAATTGATAATTTATTGACATGTGGTTCAATATAGATCTTATTATGGAGCCAGTCAAATTCACGATTCCATGATCTGTGCCGGATTTCCAAATGGAGGACGAGTATGTTACAATTAAAGCCTATTGCAATGCAGAATAACATGCGTTAAATACCATGTGATGAATGTGATCTATATATAGTAAATTGTGCTTTGGATGTTGATAATTGCATAAAGTGGAGCATTTGTCTTTTAAATCAAAATATTAAATAAACTTGTCATCTATTACAGGATTCATGCCAAGGAGATTCAGGCGGTCCTCTTGTCTGCAGCAATGGAAGCTATCTTTGTGGGATTGTAAGTTGGGGAATTGGATGCGCTCGGCCAGGATACCCAGGCAAGATTTACATTACAATTTATTTATTTCATAATTATTTGATAATATTGTACAATCAATTATCTCCAATTGAGAAAATAGTGAAAGTTTTATTTTATGCTTTCACTCTTTTCTCCTCGAGTCTTGAAAGGCCAATTCAGCAAGTCCTGACAATTTATGATTTAAATGAATGTGTTTATTTGTTCATAGGAGTTTACACCGAAGTGAGTGCCTTCAGGAATTGGATTAACGCTAATGCTATTTAAATCATAACCAGTTTTGTTGAAAATTCTATTAAATATAAATAAATTAAATAATAACTTTACATGTTCAATCCTTTTCATCAAAATTCTCCATTTTGGACTCAAGTATTTTAATCAAGGAATATAACTATTTAAAAATGCATCTTTTCATCCCTCACATAAGCACAACCACCATTTTTGATACGCGTATTTAATATGATTGAGAATGAATTGAAAATTGCAAATTTACAATTAGTAAACATAGATTAATTAATTATACTATAAGTGTACTCCAATTCCTAACGATAAGTTGTACTCAAATACTCCAAGATTAAATTATGATTTAAATGAATAACTGCAATTTGAATACAATATTAATGATTATTTCTGTAATGTTTTATTATCGTAGTTTGTTTTAAAAGTTTTTGACAGTCAATGCTAATTTTATTGACAAATAATTAAAACGTTTTTTTTTATTCGAATACAAACAAATGCAATGTATTGAATAAAAATATGAAAAAATAAAAAAAAGTAATAAAAAAATATACAAAAATTTTAGATCCTGAGCAAAAGCTCCTTAGTTGATACATTAGGATCGTAAAGACGAGTTTCCTCATCCATTGTATTGTACAAGTTTCCGTTTCCACGACCCTCAATTGAGTTCTTTGCATTTGAAGGGAATCCGTCTCGCTCCAAACGAATCTCTTTCAATATCTTGTTATAAACGTCAATCTTATTCATATACGACACAACAAATGGCAATTCATCATTCCCTATTTCGGCCTTGCCCTTCTGACTTTTCCCGATTTGACCCATTTGACTTCTTCGCACCTTGGATTCTTTTGGGATCTTGTTCGGCATGGGGAAATGCCCAAAATCAATTTTCCTTCCCTCAGACCCTTCGGTGTCTTGAAGTTCAAGCATGTAAGGAAGTCTCCGATATTCTTCAAACTCCTCATTGATGAAAGAGTATTTAGAGTCCTGAAACGTGATTTCTCGTTTCTTCTCTTTTAACACTTCTCCGTCTAATGGGAAATAAAAATCATCTTCATCCGAAGAACTCAAATTCTCTTGGGCTTTCTTAGGAGGAAGAGATTCCATTCTTTGGTCTTTTAGAGACATCTCGATTCGGCGGGCAATTTCAGCACCTACTTCAAAAGCCATTGTAATTGGGGAATTCTTAGACTCGAGCTGAATTTTCTTATTCTTTTCTCTTGTAATTTGCGAAATAATGCTTTGTTGATCCAACATGATCCGTTTGTTCTCATTCCGTTTTTCAAACGTAATGTCAAATTCAAACTTTGGCTTTAATTTGAGTCGCTTGAACATTTTCCCCGTATCTTGATGGGAGTCGTCGTAGCGTGGATGGCCTTCCACAACATCTTCATCGGAAGAACCTGATGAATCTTGCGGGGTCGAACTCTGGCTCACAAATTTAGCATTATCATTCGCTCCGTTTAGAACCTTAAGCATTGTTTGGTTCTTGATTTCAGTCATTGAGTTGAAAAGCGCAGGTTGACTAAACTTCGCGGGGGCCTTAAATCCGCTTTCAACGGTAGGAAGAAATTCACAATTCTGTTGAGCCTCAATCATTTCGACATCTGAATATTCGGGTAAACTAACTGTCGGATTAAAAATAAACGATTGAAAGGAAGATTCACTTTCTTCGCTACTGTCCAGAAGTTTCACAATCATCTCATAAATTGGCTCTAGAAAAAACAATAAAATAATTTAGTTAGATTATAATTATAATGATATTTATATGCTGAATATTGTAAAATATTTATATATTATTATTAAAAATCATTATTTACTTGTTGATTCGAAAAGTGGGATTTTGTTAAAATGCTGAAGGTAAATTTGATAAATCTTGATAAAAGACGTAGCCCCAGTGGAACCCCAAAGAGACGCAATGTTTTCTGCTTGCATCATTTGATGGTTCATGAATAAAATGCCTTCATTGAGACAGTTGATCGTCAGACTCTTCCGGTTGGCCATGCCAGGACAAAGAATTGTTTTTTTCTTTAGATTATTACTTCTAGATTGAGCAACTAAATTCTCAGAATCTGACTCAGTGTCAGTACTTTGAAGTTTATTTCCTTCTTCTGCTAAAAGCAATGAGGTTCGAAGAGCAAATTTAAATAAGTTCTTATTGTTTGACGAAAATGGAATCGGATTTGGGGCAAAGTAGTTAAAATGTAATTGAAGTTTTGAAACGTCCTCGACATAATGGTGACTTCGCTTTACTTTGATCTCTTCGTCAAAATCCTCGCCGTCATCTGAAGTGTCAATGGTCGGTGTGTCATAGCCGCCCAACTCATCATCGTCTTCAAATTCCTCATCTTCATATTCATTCAATTCGTGGGAATTTTCGGATTTCCTTCTTTCTCGTTGATTCGCAACCCATGTGGAACTTTCTTTCAGATACTCATGAGCGTAAAAGTCAGTTTTTACCTCCCTTTCATCCTTCAATTGGCGATGGCATTCTGACTCACCAATGTTAAGATTTTCAAGATTCAAAATGGATTTTAATTTACTTGCTTTCGATTCAGCAATTCTTGAGACTAAAATCAAAAAATATTGTTGATAATCTATTCTTTGATTCAACTTTATGATAAATGACAACAAAACTATATGGTTCTATAATATGAATCTAAAGTGAAATGAAATTAGAATATAAAAATGAAACTATTTGTAATAAATATCTATAAAGTTGTTTAATTTTTAAAAAATTGGATACAATTAAATTATTTGTTGTTAAAGTTTTCTGAATTTCCTAATTTTTAAATAATAAATTAAAATTAAATTCCTTAAAAAATTACCATAAATTTTGAGTATTTTGTGGTATAAAATGATGACGAGACCCGAGAGATGCTTTCGACATTGACATAATCCCTTCTTTACAGAACTCGTTTCTTCCCATGCTGAAGAGGCCATCCAATTTTTCAGACCGGAATCCTTGTAAGTAAACTGGCCCTTTTCATTGCTTGAATTCCAAGCTTTTTCATTGTCGTGAGGATTGCTCTCTCCTTTCACAAGAGGTTTCCCATCACTCTCAATGCATTTCAACAAAAGCTGTTCATTTTTCGCCTCATTAACCAATAAATAAGAGTAGAGCCTTTGTTCGTCTTTTGTCAAATCCCTCGGTATCCGATTCGAAAAGTTTGTGGCAAATGAGGAATTCCATTTCTTGGCCACTTCGCTCTCATGCACGAATTTTTTCTTTTCAAGAGTGTAAATGAGTCTGAGGTATACGAGGAATAGGGATGAAAGTTTATCACAGCTTTTCTTCTCGTATGGTCCAGAAGAAGCAAAATCGCGAGATATGACTTTTGAAATGCCATTCACGAGTTTGAGAATCAAGCACGTTGAATCTGTTATATTTTATAAACATTAAACATATTTATAGACATTAAAATTAATCCTACAAATAATATAATTTTGCATGTTAATGCATTATCAATAGCCCTTAAATTTGTTCAAGAATTAAAAAAAGAATAAAAATAAATTATATAAAATACTTGAATCTTTTAATCGAGTATCATTTCCAAAACATAAGAAATTGTAAATGTAATTATTCGGAGCGAGAAATGCAATGATGTTACAGACGTTGGAAAGATTGTTTAAAGTAAAGTTCATTTCGTTGTCCAACGTATTATGAAGAATTTTGTCTAGTTTATTGTAGCTGAAATCAATTTAATTAAAAATCATTATAATAAAATGAAGCCAATATTTTTCAAATATTTAAATGTCCTAAACAAATATATCTTGTAGGATATTGAAGCTCAATTACAACTTACTTATCAACTGTATGATTAAAGTATCCGATACAAATAATTTTTGGAACAATTCTCAATGTCCATTTCCGAATAAATGCCTCCATTTCCTATAAAATAAATATTGTATACTTATTTATTTAAATGAGAATCTTGAGAAAACAATATGAGGAATAAAAAGCTTAAATAAGAACAAAACTCACAGCATGAAGCCAAAATCTCCATTCCACTTGAAAGACCAAGTCTGTAAATTCGACGAGCGTCTTCACGTAGGTTTGAATTCCAACTCTCTCATGGATTCTTTCACGAAGTTCCTCAGGTACAATTGAATCCCATGCGACTTCAGCCCAAAACAACAATTTAAGAAAATTCTCAAAGTTGCATTTTTCAAATATTCTGAAAAACTGGTCTCTTCCCTTGAACTTTCTGAATGTTTCTCGAACTCTTGTGATTATCCAAACCAGAGTTTGATATGCCGTCGCTTCTTTCACAAACACTTTCATGTCATTTTCTAACAAATGAGAAGGCGGCCCTTGAGGGAATTCCGAAGGATAGCGAATTGGGAATTTATTTTTCTTTTTCCGATCTACCATGTTAATTTCCGTTGTTTCATTGATGAGCGTGCGAAAGAGATCTCGTAACTCGTCAGGAAAGGAACACGAGGACTCTTTAAAGGCGGAACGAATCCATCGAGGAACATCAACGAGGAGTCTTGAGACTACTTCTTTACATTCTTCAAATCTGTTAGCTACCAGACTTATTTCTTGACATCTGCTTGATCTTTCTCCTGAATTAATTTCATTTAAAATCGACCGAAAGGAATCGGGCATTGAAGTCGCCTTTAAGGATTCCACTAGACTGGTATTGTCACTTGTTTCAGCTGGTCGTAATGGGGAAGTTTGATCAGTCAGGTTTAATTGTTGAAATTTCTGAATTTCTGCTGTTGACGAAGTTCCTGCAGGTGTGTGTTGAGGAAGACTTTGACGAGATCTAGAAAAATGCTTACTGCTCTCTTGAATTTGGGAAAATTGGTGTTCCGTTTCTCCTATCCGCTTTTTCCTTCCTTGAGACCCTTGACCCCTAAAATATAAAATTGTTTTTTAATTTCTCATTACACTTTTCCAAATAATCATGAATTAAAGTCATTAAAAAATGGACATGATTTGTGTAAATGAACAAACATATTTTGATCAAATTACTTACTGTGTCATATTTGTGCCCATTGAATTTTTGTATTTCTGTCGAATATTTCCCATTTCCCTGTGGCGCTCGTCTTCGATAATTGAGTCATTATCACCAAAATGTTGAGAAAATTTCTGAGATAGGCTAATCATCGCATCATCTCGTTTCACTTTTGTCTCGAGTTGAATCTTATTCAGAATCTCTTTTTTCCTCATCTCATCTCTTTTCTTTTCATCGAGGAATTTGATATTTCGGTTCGAGTCTTCACGGGAGCGTTGGGCCAATTCCAATGCCAATTGTTGCTCTTGGGCTTGATTTGTTTCGAGCTGCGTGAGGGCCACAAGACATGCCTCGTCGTCCTGCTCCGTTCCCCAATCATCATCCTCGTCCATTGGACTTGGAACTGGAGTTACGGTCATTGTAGACGAAGGAACTCGATGATAAAAATTAGGCTGGGGCTGCTTAGGACGAGGATAAAATCCTCTATTAAAATTTAAATTCATTTCTAAGAAATCATATTTGATAAATAACCCACATTGAGATTGAATACTCAATTCACAATCATCTGTCCCATTATAATTTGATATACTATTACAGGTGGGTATTATTCGTATTTTGATTGCTTAAAAAACAAAAATATCCAGAGTGTCGAGACAATGTCCAGAAACTCCGTCTTCACTATGCAATTTCACATTTGTTTGATTAACTTTAATTGTTAATTTAAATATCAATTTAAAGTGAATTTTTAAAAGAAAATTCCTCGGGTGGATGGTCATTGGTCACTCTTACTCGTCAAGTTGAACTAGCAAATAATGAAAATTCAATTGAATAAAGAAGTCCCGAAGAATTGAAGAGAGAAGGAGAGAGATCGAAGAAAAGTTTTTGACCGGTTCAATTACAAAACTCCCATAAAGAGAGTTCACTCTTTAGATTGAACCAACTGTGTTAAATTAATTACAAAGAAAACCATTTTCTTTTTAAATATTAAACTCTTTTATTTAAATTAAACTTTATTGATTATTAGCATAGTGTTTGAAATGAATGGGAATATCTTAATTATTGTCTTTATTGTTTATAGATGGGTAGTTTAGTAAAGTAAGTACCTATACAAATATCATTTAATTTTGTATTATCTAATAGTTAATATTCAAATATAAAGGAATAAAGTTTAAAATTGACGTTTAAATATAAATGCATCTGCATTGGGCTCGTTTTTTTCCTCCACATTCTCCACGTACAGGTCTCTTATTAAGAAGAAAGTAAAAGTTATCCACAAAATGACGATTTTCTGGTGTAAGTTTGTTAAGACAAAACTCTTCACACGCTAGTTGATCTGGACATCCTCTTTGTTGCGCGTCTGGTGAAGCCAAAATATACGAAGAAACTCGAACTATTTTTAAAGTGAATGCCAATTATTATATTATTAAATATTCAATATAACTTAAGTTAAAATAATCAATTTTCTTAAATATTTTACTTTAAGTTTATAGGTAATATGTAAATGAGAATAAAGTGTTAAAGTCTGAATATGTATCATTTAAAATATCCTTACCATGATTATTACACACACTCATAATAAGTAAGAATAGTGCAAAATGATAACTTTGCATGATATGAAGAGTTATTAGGTATACAAATTATTTAAAAAATAAGTGAGAATTATTTGTAATATACTTTCAATGAGTAAAAGAAATGAAGCTTAGAATAAAATATCTCTTTAATTCAACAGTATTAAATAAATAAGCTAATTTCAATTTTGTTAGGAAATGTTACAAAAATTCATTTTCCCAAACGTGTTCCATATCGAATAAACAGCAGATCTATTTAAGATTATAAAAAAGCAAATGAGAAAGTTTGGTACTTTAAATATAATACTTTTGAATATTTTGTAGATTTGTCAAAAATTTAAATACAATTTAATTTTTTAACAATAAACAGAGCAATTAAAATATTAAAACCAAATAGTTCGCCATAAAAATATGAGTAGCATCTAATATTATCTTAAAAATTATATTAAACTATCATTTAATATTATATTGAGTCTTAAAACCAAATACTTATAAGCCCTGTTTATAAGCAAAAATATTTATATAAAAAAGTTTTTAAGGTCAATTAAATGTTAGCTGCTATATGATAGAAAAATAGAAAGTTTTTCAGAATTAATTTAAGCATTTGTACTTTTCATCAGAAATGGCGTTGAAATTATGAAGGAAATGTGTTGAGTTCTTGAAGGTCTTGGAGCTAGAAGATTCGAATTTTGATGGCAACCCTCCAGTATCAGTAGACATCTACGCAAATATAAAAATGGATTCTCATTCTAATTTATATTTTATATATCGAAATAAGGAACTCAATTAAAATAAGTGGAAATTCTGCAATGGATTGTAATATTGGATTTTAATGTTTTTAAATCATATTACCAATTGTATTGTCGAAGTAAGTTCCTGTTCTCTTTCAATTGACCTTTGAAGTCGTTGATTGGTGAATTCTAAATAATTCAATTCGATTATCTAATTGAATGTTTAATTGACATTTATATTATAAAGTTAATACCAGCTTTTGATTTGAGTTCAAGAATTGTCGACTCGTATGTTTTGTTTTTATCCAGGGCTGTGTTGTATTTTTGTCGAATGTTTCTCATTTGAATACAAAATTTGTCCACTTCTTGTTTCTGTGCGGCGACTAGAGCTTCGAGCGCACATTTGGCCATGTGTACATCATCGATTTGCCTACAATATTTTAAAACAAATGCTTAGACAAGTTTCAATAACTAGGTATATGATATTGGACATATGTAAAATAAACCGCACATCAATTAATAGATATTAATTGTTCGAATCAATATTATTAAATTATGTACATTGTGTAGTTGAATTGATATAGGTATTTACTTATTAACTCCAGCTACAAATTCTTTTTCTCTCTTGAGATGATTTTCATAAGTGGTCTTGAAAGAATCGATTTCCAATAATTTGGAGTTCAATTCCGAAATTCTAGATTTCATTTGATGCTTTTCAATCTATATTTAAAAGAGAATTGCAAAAGTTAAAAATTGTTTGAATAGATAAATAAAATTAGTTAGTATAATAGTTTTAATTTTTGTTAAAAATTCATACTTCAACTTGTTTGAGTTGGTCACGAAGTAATGTTGTCTCATTAGACGCTGTCTCAACCGAGTGTTTGAGAGTCAAGAGATCACACCTCATGGATTTGACTTCAGCTTCAAGTTGAATCTTCTCCTTTTCGCAATTTGTAATCGCATTTTTAATTTTCTGATCCCGAAGAGCATTCTCGGTTAGGAGCATGAGCTCTAAAGATCGTTTGGACTCTTGTTCCTTTTCGAGTTCCTCTCGCAATTCCTTCGCTTTATACTGCACAAATGCAAGCAAAGTAAGAAATTAAATGTTTATTCTATGTATATTAAATAACATTCTTTTATATAAATATGTAATAAGGATTTTCCTTATATCGATCATTTCATACAGAGAAAATATTTATTATTATTATTTTATACAAATATACTTGTGAAAGTAAAAGTTCTTCTTTGAGCTTGTAAAAGTAAATTTCGAATTTAGCAAAGTCCTCAGTGTCTCCAAACCCTTGTTTTAAGTCCACAATGTAATCTTCAGGAGGTCTCTCAAAGACTTCCAATGTCGTCGACGTCTCCATTTGTTCTTCTTTAACAACGACTGTGTTTAATGGGACGATTGAGAGGGCCGGTTCCACGGGCTCGACCGGAACCTCAACAAACGGCTTTTCTTCATTTAATGGCAAATCCATTTTCTCAACCTCGACATAATAAAACAAAAATTGAGGATTAAAGACTTCTGATCTATCAACTTTTCTGCTATTTACTATTTATGAATGTACAAAAGAACAAAAATGAAATGTGAAATGAGGGTACGTTCTGAAATCAAAGTTAAAGTTGATTAATTGAATTTACTCACCGGAAGCAACTCAGGAAGAAAGATGAGAAAATGAGTCTTTCTCCAACTCACCTCACACGTCCAGAATGCTTTCTCTCTTTCTTCGCCCGGACAGACAAGCGCAGTAGAGCAAACGTTCCTTTAAAATCATGGCATAATTTGGACAGCTTGTAATTTGGCATTAACTACATTTTTGTATCATACACGTTTTTTTAAACTCTACATTACAATTACATTAAAATTGAAAGTGTTATTCGTCTTCAAAATCAAGTGTATAGTTTATAAACCTTTTAAATGGTTTTTATGCATGTTAGAAAATATAATAATCTTATGATTACACCGATTATGAATAAGGTCTTCAAAAAGTTGGTATTCCTGCATGTGCTTAAATGCATAATGTACCGTGGGTGAGGATGACAATGAGTCGTATGAGAATGATTAAAGTTGATTAGTTTTATGATATTCATAGTATAACGTAGAGCTTCTAAAGAGACGAAACTAGGTCACTTCATCAAAACATTTGGTTCCGTTTCGAATTTGTTTCGAAAAGTTTCGAAATTTCGAAAGTTATATAGCATTATATACCACTTTTATAAAAAAAACTTATAATTTACTTAATTGCCATCGATAAACTTACATTATAAATGTTATGTAAATGTTTTTTAGAATTATAAATTGTTTATTTATTTAAATATCAGAGGATAAACCATTTTCATTAAATTATTACGATACACTTACTTATATATGTTATAAAATTATTTAATTATTATTTATTTAATTTACACTTTATCAAATAAATATATTATTACATAATAGAATTAATTACAAATCTATATTTTATATTCCTGATTAAAAGCTCGGTGCTCTTCATTTCAAAATTTTAAATAGTAGGTATCAGGATGATTTATTTTCTAGTCATATGGTTTAATTTTAAAACCTGAAACAATAATTTATAAAGAAGGTCAATCAAGCCCTCTTGTTTAAGAGGTTTTTACTCAAGATTAAAATTAGTTATAATTACCTTTAAAATATTCTGATTATCGCAAGTATTTATTTGACAAAGTTTAATTCCTTATTAATTTCAAAAATCCTAATGTGTAAGTCTTAGAAAATATTAAAAAATAAAATATACTTTAACAATTTGAAATTCTAAAACTTTTCGAAACGAAACCCAAATGATTTCGTTTTGTTAGGAGCTCTAATATAACGCTGGAAGATAAAAAAAATAAAGTGAATAAAGTTACTAACTTGAGTTACTTTTATATCCTAAATGACTTTAGACCTTTAGTTTCTATATAAAAAATATTTGAAAAATTTGAAGTAAATTTTCATCGGTTAAATTCAATTAACCAAAATAGAAACTCCGTGAATTTGCTCATCTAGAATTGAAATTGCGTATTTGGAATTACGAAGCCACTTATTATCAACACTATGTTCAAAATTGGTTGATTGATTTTATTGTTTGCTGACTGAATGTAACAGGATAAACACTTACAAATACTCTTGAAATCAAGGATTAATCAAATCATTGCACCACTAAATACCCGTAATTAAACGAGTCAACCTCATTCACCATTCAATCAAGTTTATAAAAATTTGAAGGTTTCGTCGGTTATGTGAATTTGTGAATACTTTTAATTAAATATGATGAACAAGTTCTTTATTGTTTATTTATAAGAATAGCAGGAGAATTCTAATTCCGGCAATGGAAAATCCCGATTACTTGGATTTTCAATGCCAAAGAGTTAATCACACTTGGATAATTTATATCAGAAGATAGAAATTATCCATGAGTTTGATTGATTGGCACTTCGAATGTTCTTGCTCGTGTTCTACACCTATAAAAGGTAAAAAAATCTTCTGAATTGTCACACTAATCAAAAAGTGAGAAAAAGAATCATGGCAAAGCTTTTCGTTCTCCTAGGGCTTATTGCCCTCTCAGCCGGTAATATCCCTAAATTAGCCAAAA
>VJMY01000814.1:0-30424 GCA_009869795.1 Neelides sp. FZ-2019
ATTAGCTTTCGAACCCTGTTTAGTTTGCCACCTATCTCATTGGACGGACTGAGATAATTAGAAATTAAAAATATTGCGTGGATTTTGGATGGAAAAATTTCTAGATATTCTTGAAAAGGCAAGGAAATTTTGGTTGCGTATTGTGAAACTCTCGCTGACAGAGCTTATTGTTAATTTATGTGAATGTATGCAGTAGTATAACTTGACACAATGCGAAGATCTCGACATACCCTTTAAGAATATTTTGACTTTTAACATAATATAAATGTTCAAAAAATCATCATTTGTTTAATGAGGGATAGATAAATATGGAGGAATCGATAAATTCTGTGTGTTGGGATCATTCGGAAAAAAGGAATAAAAGGAGAAATAAATTTGAGGTGATGAGAAGCGAGAGAGAAAAGATGGGCCGAACTGAGTTATTACAACCATCTCGATCACAACTCTGAAGGCAGCCGTTCACGTACCTGAGGAGAAAACCAGAAGGAGGAAAAAAGTTAATTGAGAAATCCTCTTGATCTATAACGAGAATCTCGTAGTATCCAATTCCTTATAATGTTATAATTCATTTCCTTTCTATTCATGCACTGACATTCGAGAACTCCTCGTTACTCAAATACGCCCTTGCCAAGATCTCATATAGGAGGAGTGTAATAGATATAAATAGTGGGTATAGTCACATTAACATATGAATATCGTATGAAACTTACATACTTTCCTAGTGTCTAATAAAAGTTAATTAACTTAATTAATTCACTTTTCAAATTTGAGTTTACCTTTCATCGAAAACAAAGGCTCCACAATGTGACATTCTTAGAATTTCAGTATCAGTTGCGGTTCCACTGTCAACAGCACAAGAGCGAACAACCATAGTTTCTCCCGTGTCGGCTAAAATCATTATTGCAATAATTTACATATAATTTGAAGCTAATAAAGCCCGAATGAATCAATGAACTCTTAACAAAAAATAAACCAATTAAACTTATTTATGTAATACATATGAATAAACAAATGATTTTGGTTATGTAGTGCACATAACCAATTTTAAATTATGTATGTGCTAATCCTCTCGTTTTCCAATGTGTCTTATAATACTCAAGATTATTGTTACAATAGAATTACAAACTATCTAGGTACAATAGTTAGAGGCTTTGGAATTGTTTTCAATCTCATTTACAATACACATAAAATATGGATGTATTCATATATTTCCACTTTTGTGCCTTCTTTTTCTTAAGCTTATCATTAGTCAAACCGCATCAAATTTTCATTCTTGATTCAAAATTACACCCTCATTCTTGTATGAAATTCGAAGTAGATTTAATTCTAACTTAACTAATCGATTTTTCAAACACGTTAGATATTAGACATATGTATAGCATTGTTATCACAATGCATTTACTCCTTTATAACAATTTGCTACGTAGTAATACTCAAATGTTTGTAACAATTTAGATCCAACTCACTTGGATTAGATAAATTTTGAATAGAATTTGTAATTGGCAGGTATGTATGTATATGTACAGGTAGTAGGTATAGTAAATGTAGCATTTATAATAGCAAAAGCAGAACACTTACAGTATTTCCCTGCAAGTTTAATGCAAGCAGTTGCTGGAAACAGACCATTTCGTCCTTTCCTCCCTCCCATGCACGGAGATTCGAGGATCGTCATTGAATAATTGTTGTGAAAAGGATCTTCACAAATTGGGTTGTCATTGTTGAAGCTGGAACATTTGAAGCAATCAATTGACTCCACTGGAAATTCACAAAACTATTTATAAAATACCTAAGGTGTTTTTAAGAAAAATTAATTAAAATAATTTCCTTATACAATAGTAATTACATTTCATGTACCGTATTCGTTCGAAAGATAGCTCGGACCATCTTTAAAAAAAATTAACCCCTACCCTGGGCCATCTTTCGAGCATGAACCATAATTAAATAATTGGAGAATTAGTTATTTATTATGAATATAATTAAAAATATAATAATAGGAGACCAACTTAAATTGTATTACAGAAAGTAAAATAACGTTTAATTAACGGTATATACCTATTGTTTTAATCATACCTTGTTCTAAATTCTGTTTTGCTTATTCCCGTACTCTCTTTCTTTTATTGAAATGCTCTGCTGTTTTTACTTTTGAATGGGTTTTGAAAAATATCACAACTTTCAGTTTGAAATCAAGTATAACCTACACATTTTATTGAACTTTCTCTAAGAATGATAGAAAGAATCTGCAAATGTTTATTTAAAATGGCCTATACGCTATTTAAGTACATTCGAGCATGGACCATCTTTAAGAATCTCATGCTCACCCATCTTTCAAACATGGGCTATCCGAACGAATACGGTACTTAAGCATAAAAAAGCAAATTTCATTAAAATTGCAAACTATTGTTATATATTATCATTTTGTTAAATTGCCATGAAGTTTCCATATCGAACTTTCAATAAATAGTAGAATTAGAATAATTACATTAGGAATGCCCAATGAAATGTTTACATGTATTGGTTTTGAAAGAGTAGGTATAATTGTTAATTTCAATTGGAAACTAAATTAATATTTAACAACACAAGAAGTTCAATTCAACAGTATAAATGAGTTAACGACGACGTTATTATAAGAATCTTTTCAGAAAGAATCAACTTTTAACTTTTATGACATTTATGAGGGGGATTTGGAAAAGTTGAGCAAGTTTAAAAGTTTGAACTATTGTGTATTTATAATGTTGCATGTTTTTTTGTAAATAACATCACCTCGACGAGCCCTTGTTCTTTCACGCGCTAATAAACTTGTTCAAAAGCCAAGCACACATTTAATACCATATTTATAAGTATGTATCCATATATGCATATTAAAGGAAGAATAGAAGAATATATGTACAAAACATTATTGTTGCTCTACTGGTGGAAAAATAAAGTTTTTATAACGAGAAGATCCGACCATAATGTATAAGGATTGATACACATTGTACAATCATCCATATGTAAAGTAATTAAAATAATCTTTTGAGACTCGAGTTCAAGTTTTTCTTGCAAAGAGACAGTGATAAATTATACGAAGACGTTCCTCGTCTTCCTTAACTCCCTCTGTGTCTTCATGAATTGTAAGGGTTCACCAGAAGGCAGATTTTTTCTCTCGGGCTGTTAAAGAATAGGGTCCTCGTTCATTTATCAAGGATTCTATCTATTCCTAACTTATTTCCGCCATCATTTTATCAAACTTTTCTCTCAACTTTTTTTACAATCTGCATTCATGTGTGTGTAGTCCTACGCGCGTCTGTATTGCAATGCTAATGATCATCTCTTCCTCTCCCCCACACGTCACTCCTCTTCCTCGGACAGAGAACTCGCATTAGGAGAGAAAAGACCTTCTTCCTTCCTCCTCTTAACTCATAAATGTGGATCAATCCGAGAGGAATTTCTTTTCTTCACAAACAAAATCATTCTCCTCTTTATCACGAACAATACCGGAGCTTTTTTGGCCAAATTAACCCTATATAACATTTAATTTACAAATCACTAAGTATAAATATTCAAATACACGTAAGACTGATCCCGTCTTAACTTCATATTATGCATTTTCATATAATATATAACGTCTGTTGTCCGTAGGTACATAATACGCATCAGAGGATTTGATACAGTGGAGTATTACTTAGTATGTATATATAATGAGCATTAGCTAGGTAAATATACACACTACTTTAGTTAGAAAGTCAAGAAATTGAAAATTGAGATTTGAAAAGGAGGAAATTAGGGAGAAAAACTAATAAAAGAGAAAGAACCTGGGTTAATGAAGAAGACCATCGGAGATAGGAGAAAGAAGATGAGGAGGAGGATTGGAGGCCGAGAAACCAATGTTCCATCTTGAATTAGAAAAACTAACGACCTCAAACTTCCTCCTTGACTTTTGGCCCAAAATTTCTTCTGACAAAAGGATCCTCCTTCCATTTCTCACCTGAAGTTAAAAAATTATTCATCACATACATTCCATACGATCCCTTTCTCGTCAAACTTTTACTATTCATTCTATTATAATTTAAAGCTATGTATGTAGTTTGCATAAAGTTCAGATTATATGAAAGGAAATTACTTTTTTCAACTTTTCTTTCATACAGGTTGATGCGTTTACAATTTATATATTAATTAACAATTCGTCGAATTGGATTAGTGTTCCACATAATGTATTGTGTACTGTCATCTTTTTATCAAGTTTTCCAATTGGCTATATCTGTATGGCTAATAATGTTAATATCACTAATATACCATATATGGTATGCTTTCTAAAACGAATCATTGTGAAATTAATTGGATTTAATATAAACCTGTAAAATGCCTTTTTAATACATATAAACTTTAATAAACATATTAATCTAATGTGATACTATGCATTTGACATTATTATATGTATGTATATTACTTTTATTAGGTATATGCACGCATATAAAAGCATAAAGGACTTGAGTGAGTTTATCAAACAGGAATTTATTGAGATTTCTTGAGTTGTGCGAGTTTTCCTTGGCAGAGTTTTTTGTCTAGGGTGAAAGAAAGGATGAAAAATCAAAGAAAGGACCGGAGTTTGGAAATTGGCAGGGCAGCGTGTGTGAATTGTTCCGAGTCTTATTTTCACCTTTCAATTCTGTCCATGTCGGCGGACTGGTTGGTAGAATTTAGTTATTCTCTCTTTCCAACCCTCTCGTCCTCCAAGCCCTTATTTTAATTATGAGTTTCGGAGGAGGAGAATGGGAACTTTGGTCTGCATTTTTCATAAGATAGGATTCTATCGAGAAAGAAAATAAGGTTCGAACCAACGCATTTTCTTCTCCTCCCCCTTTGATTTCCAACGTCCGAGAATTAAAGCTGATTAAAGGAACTTTTCCCTCCTTTTCAAACATTCACCTCCATTTCCCCTCACAATAAACCCACCTTCGCCTTATTAATCAAAGTTGCAGGGATGAGCGAAGGGAAAAATATGTTTATTAACTCCTTCTTCAAGGAAAACTCCAAAACCTAGACTTGCCTATTATATCATATGCATGAATGGAAAAATGAGTTTTCCATAAACTCTTTTTGAAGTTCTTTCTCCTCCAATTCTCCTTTGAGCCCTTTGTTTTCCTTCTTTTCTCGCTATTTTCCAAACAAAGTGGGCTGGAAAAATACCCATTACATACTTATGTACAACTACATAGTCCATACGCATCCATAATACGTATTTCATTCACCTAACAAACTAGTTAGGTATGTGATTCCTTTCTCTTGTTAATGCTAAACTAATCAGAATCAAAATCTCTCTCAAGCCGATCATAAATGCTAGTACATAGTCAATGTTAAAGATATTAATCATCTTAAAATCTCTCTAAGGAAGACTTTCTAAGCTCGATACGCGTTCAAATGATTATTTTCTTATTAATGTTTGTATTCTTTTAAATCTTTATGCGAAGTAAGTAAACGGTTTTAATAAAATCATATTAATATATCTGACTATAATAATTTGTTCTGAAAATATACTTATTTATTATATATGTTATAGTCTATAGGTATACAATTGTATGTACATTGGTATATACATACATATGGAGTGAGTTGATAATATAGTTGGTTTTTTAAGTATTCCTTAACAAGTTATGTATTTTCTAAATGATTTATACATATCTCAAAGTTTGTGTTTTAATGATGCTAATTGGTTTGATCGAATTATACAAATTTCTTGAAACAAAGTTTTAAACATGTCAATTAATGGCCATTTGATTTTATTGTATTACATTTTACATCAAAAATCAAATTCCCTGCAGTCAACTTTGAAGCGTACTGACGATGAATGAAATGTTATAGAAATGGCGTGCTGGGTAACAATTCCAAATTATTGAACTTTTAAACGAAATTATTAAAATACAAATTACTTGGTTAGCTATTGAAACTAGTCATCATGCGAAAATGATTCGTACTTTCTCTACTCAATTTCCGATAATTATTTCTATTCCATTGTAATTTATCAAGTAAAAGCATATCTGACGAACCCATTCGTTTTTATGCTAAGGATCTAAAATGTACACCTACATAGGTATTGTTAGAATCAAATGTGAGCTGCTTCGTTTAAACACAAACATTTATATATTTTATTAATATAAGCTATATTATGGCAATTATTGTATGATGAAATATTTTATATATAAAATATTCATTCCACTTTTTATCACATACATATATTTACTAAACATAAAGAATGAGCATCAAATCTTTTTGTATTTTTATGTGAGAGGAAAAAAATTTATTCATCTAAAAAGTAAAGGAAGAATTGGACCGAGGTAGTTTGAGTGCAATTTACAAAAGTGCCAACATGTCAGTGGACACGAGTTGGAAAGATGTCCAAGAATGGAATTGCAATTTTTAGATCTCGAGATAAACCAGAATTGATTATGAAAACACATACCTACATGTACATATATATTGGTATATGTATAAAAACCAAAATTCCGTTCTACTTTTCCTTTTTACACAATAAACCCATGCAGATGTACTACATATACCTACTTACAAAAATATATAGATATATCCAGAAATATAATAATAATAGATATAATTTATATTTAAATTCAAAAGAAAAATTTAGACTTGTATGCCAAATGCCAATGCCCAGTATAGAATAGGAGATTCTTTAAGAGAATGGCTCTCAAATCAATTTAAATCCTATTAATGCTCATTACTCATTAATCATTAGGTAGAGATTTGTTCAAGATTCAATTCAAAGGGGGCAATCGAACAACTCGAGGATTTGCTTCTTGCTTCTAATCATCTAATCAATGATTTAAGGGAGAAAGCCAGTGAAATTGAATATTTAATAAACAATATAAATTAAATTGAAGGATTAAGCCTTCAAGACAAATAAGTAAATAGTTAAAAGCCTTCCTGATGAGTAATGAGCGAACTTATAAGAATTAATGTAATATATCACGAGTCTCTTAGAAGGGATTGTCTAATTTACTCACAATTAGCAACTAGGTAGGGTAATTGTATGTAAGTCTTTGACTGCGGATTGAGCCCGGAGAAACTGCAGAAGAGTCAATGGATTGAAGACCAAGGAAAGGCGAACTGTCTCTGCTTTCTCGTCTTTCACACATTTCGTCATTGAGATGTGTATTGTGACTAATGTTTATTTATTCGTGTAATCTTCTCGACTGACGTGAGCTTCCCTTTCAAAGGAAGTGTTTGAGAAACTTGTAGAGGGAATTATAGGGTGGAAAACTGAATTGGAAAAATCGAAAACTAATAAACGATTCAAAACAAGACTCAAACATTAAGTATATTTACTTATACATACATATTTCTGTAGATGTGAATATGGCGATATGTTTTACGTGAGCATGTAAATGCTCTCCCATCTTTTCATATAGCTCATCCAAATGCTCTAAGAACATGAGAATATACAAGTGATCCGTGTAGGCATGCAAAATAGTAAGATATAATTCATCTGATACATAAATGCAGACCGCACTTTTAGCCGACTATCTCCACAAGGGACGCATAGGGACCAAACGTGTGTACGTTTGGCTTCAAGTATTTATAAAAGGATCCTATAGAAGCGATGAAGGTTGAAAAATTGCTTTTAAATTTCCATTCCCTAGAACATACATAAATACATACATACCGTACACACTTTCGAGAACATATGTACATACCGTATTATTCGTTCGAAAGATAGTATGTTTCGTTTTCTGAAATTACATTTTTGCTTCCTACATTATCATTTTTGCTTTTTTGCTAACTTCTTTGACATTCGATTCACTTTCGTCTTTTAGGTCATTTAAAGTTCGTTGTTACAACTAAAGCGCCTATATGATATTTAAGTACATTTAAACAAGGGTCATCTTTCGAGCATGGGCCATCTTTCGAACACGGGCTATCTTTCGAACGAATACGGTACTTCACATGTTCAGAAAGTTGGGAATCATTAGAAAGCCTGTATCTGTATGTATGTGCGATCCTTCTGAACTCTCATATTAATTCAGTTTGCGATTACAAACATGCTAACATCACTAACAAGTATGATGCTAATGATTTATGTATGTATAAGTATATATAGGGATGCGTCGATTAATTATGTATATTTTCTTATGTGAGAGGTAATTACAGGTGCCAGAGGAGATCAATATGACGGATCTTTCGCGCTGATGGTTCAACTTTCCAGATAAAAGAGTCAACCTTTTGTATACAACCAAACTCAAAATTTGCATAGGACTGTTGATTTGTAAATAAGAGCATTATATGAAACAGTGGCACTAAAAATGATTTAGCTTGGTGTGTCAGTCACCAGCATCTTTGCCAAGATGACCAGTGTGAGTGAAAGAAGAAATTCGTGTATACATGTCTCTCGCCTTCGTCGTCGTCGCACCAAAAGTCATAAAATGATTTAAGAGAAGGCTAAACCAACTTTTGTGACAACACACATTCCCAAATCCTTTTTATCGTGTGTGGTTAAGAAAGTGGGTAGTAAACGGTTCAGTAGTTACCTGATAAAAAAATTGATTTTTTTTTCATATTACACAACTCTTGTTCTTGTGGGGTGAAAGACTCTGGAACACTCGGAGTTCTTTGCGTGTCAAAAGGGAGTGGACGAAACGAAGGCAAGGGGTCGGTCTAGACACCTGTACATGTTTCCACTGGTCACATGTGTATAAATCAACTAATATTATTGATTGAGAGTTAAAAGGACTTAATAGTCTAATGCACACCCTATAAGACGAGAATATGAGTTCCCCTTTTGATGGCCTTTTTTGCTGACTCGGACAAAAAGGAACTGGAAGGGAATTTCATTTTCTTTTCCTCATTAAATTAGATTTTCAAAAATAAATTCACTTTATTTACCACATTTCCTTTTTCACCGCTTCAAAGAATAAATATCTCATTCATGAAATGAGGCCAATGGTGATTAATTAAGGAAATATTATTTTATATTTATGAATTTGGTACTTGGCGTGAAATTTGCCCAATTGGTATATGAAGAGCTCAAGAAGATCGATTTAAAAATGGATCAAATACAACATTTTTCTTTTCTTCATTTCCGGCTTTCATTTTCGATTATTTACTTTCATTTTCTATTTTCCTTTCAATTGCCAGCTCATTTTAATCATTAACAATAGAAAATGACGAGAGTTTTTTTATTGTATCAAGTGGAGAAGGATCACAGAAATCACATTTTATCTCCCTTTACCTTTTACACATGTTCGAGAGCAAATGGTGGGATTAAGGAGAGCGGAAATGAAAGAGAACGACGGGATTTAGTACATGTGTACGACCCGTGTAAAGTATTTCTGTTTCGGAAAGTGAGGGAAAAGGGTCTTAATGGAATGGAAAGGATGAAGATAGAAATCAAGTTTTAAAATTGCATGAGACCCACCAATTTGAGCCATTGTAAATATTGTTAGCAACCGACGTTTGAAATTACTCAATGGTCAAAGAATGCGAGGGGATTTCCAAGAAATCTTTCAAACCGACAACCTCACCAATCACACACTATCTTCATTTCTTTATTAATTTATCATTATATTATCCAAATACATTATTGATGTTGTATGCAGAAATCAAAATAATAAAAGCTATAACACCGCAATGACCTTAATTTTTTTAGAAAGAAATCATATACCAATTCATTATATAAGTCAATTAAGCAATAGATCTCGTCATAAATTAAGAGCTTATTATAAACAAGTAAGTCGTTTATTAAGAATAAATGTGAATTTAGCACACGAACAACTTTTGTTTTTTAACTTTCAGTCTTGAGTCTATATAGGCATTAAAGAAAGTCTACTTTTTGTTAATTCCCTTTAATATGCAAGTGATCTGTACCAGCCACATATGGTTTATATGCTATAACGCTATATGTAAGAAGGAACATATATATATATATTTATTTACAATATATAAGGTGTGTATTATGTACATACAAGTTGAATTTAGTTAGTTTTGAATCTTTTGAATATTTGAATACCATACTCACATTTTTATATTAAAAAATTCAACTAGTTTAAAAATCGAATTGACAATGCGAATATTTAGGAAAGATATATTAAATACATAAAAACTGTATGATTAAATGTTGATAGCTCTGCTAATTGTTTTTTATTTGAGTTTGAAGCGTACACTAACGAGGACAAAGTAAAATTATGAGTTGAAGCATCTTGCTAAAACCCTATACTTGTTTTCCAATCAAAATTATTGAATTCACGATTAATATTTTCAACGAGTTTTGTTTCTATTTATATAAACAATATGAAATATGAAATAGAGTCCGAACTGATCATGTTCCTTATATGTATTTTATATTCTTGAATTTCAAGTATATATAAATATATGGACATGAAAGTATATACTGGGTTATGATTAATGTTGATCATATTGTGTGTTTGTATGTACAATATACATATAACAATTATGTGCTATATTGGGCGATTGTGTCATATTGAGAAAACTAGATATGGATTTAAAAATATAATCAAATTATTCACATACACATTAGCATTAGTATTGCTATCATTTATGAGATCTGAATTTGAAATATGAATAGAAATTCAATTAAAAAAGTTGAGCTTACTAGGCTTGTTTCATTGTTGTGATGATTGAAATTCCTCTTAACGGATTCGCGTCGGGGAAAGAACTGAAACCGGTGAGTTTTGTAAATCTCAGGATCCCTCGTTGAGATTCAACCGGATCCATGCGCTCCCTCCCACTCCCACGCTCCGCAAACAAAGTCCGAGTTCTCCGATACATGGAAAAGGAATCTAACCCCTTCTCTCCAAGTGGTCATCGAGGGGAAGGTGAACTGAGACCTTTTAATTAAATCCTTCATAGTGTTGAGTAGGCAAATAAGTAAACCTCTCTCGTCGGCCTCACTCCTCATCCAGATGAAACAATGTGTCCTGAAGTGGGAGAGAAAAATGCTCTTCCGCTTAAACCTGCTTTCACATTCTTACTCACCCACACTCTATTTTTACTTACACATATGAGACCCGGGGCTCAGCGGTTTGCCAATTTTATTTCCCACTTTTCATTGGATACACGTTCCAGTCTTACAATCCACTAAAATGAGATTCTGAAGCTTATTAACCAACTATGATATGTTCAACTCGATCGATCAGATCCCCGGAGTAATTAATATCTATTAATAATTTAACACAGAAGATTTAGACTTTATCGTTTATTCTCCAAGTTATTTGATATCAATAAATTTGATTCGTTCTTGAAATATCTAGGAAGTTTATACATGTCAAACTTGTATTATGTTTTTTTATAAGAATCATTACCTGGTGAATAAGGCTCCTCACTACACGTTTATGAACGTCATGGACTAAATATGAGTTGACTGTTGAAGCACATTTAATTTCATTTAATGCTTACCGGCCTTCATTTATATCGCATTATTTACCAAACAATATTCAGCCATGTTCAATCATCATTAATAATTAGTTTTTTGATTCAATAATTAAATTCTTACAATATAACAAGTAAGTTTAAGATTTTAATACAAAACCGTTACATGTAAAGACTTTGAATTCAACAAAGTTAAAATTTTAAAATACTTTGACAGATTAAACTCCCTATACTAATTTGTTCGTAAATTCCAGGTTTGTTAATATTTGGAAAATTGTATAAAGTCAAGTCATATTCAATAAGCAAAGTATTATGATAGATAACAATTTATTTCTCAAACACAACGTCTCTTTCAATGGTAGAAACGAAAATACACGTGTGTTACGACTTGTACATAACTATTGTAACCCTAAGCTAGGTCTGACCATGTTTCCCTTCTTTGGGCAAAGGCTTCCATTGGGAAAGTTCTAAGGTTTTATTTTGGAAAGTTCCTAGCCCGCAATTCAAAAAATAAATTCTTATTACTAAATAAACATCAATCTTTGAGGAAATCTCTGATTGAATATGAAAACACATTGAAAACTTAAGATTAAAGGAGTTGAACGGATGAGTTGACTTTCAAGTAAATTATGCTTAGGTGTACGCAAAATTCTTATGAAGTTATGTATACATACAACTATTTAACATTTGAAAACTACAACATGCCTATTTCTAAATAATATACATATATAATTTATCATTTAATTAGTTCCATTTCGAAAATCTGATTCTTGACACTCATGAGTTTTGTTCCTATAAATTCTTTAATTGCACTTTCTAAAATGGTTGTATAAAATTATTCACTTTTAATTAAATATAGGTAGGTATAGAAGATATGATATGCTTATGATTTTATGACTTTCAAAGTAAAAATTATCAATTAATAATAGATTTTATTTCGTAACAACTTGATTCATAATTGCTTACTAACTAGCAAAATGTATTATAGCAAAATGTAAAATTAAGAAAATAGAGACATGATAACTCAATAAGTCAAAATTACATATCAAAAGTTAATAAGTGTTTATAGAATTTAATCATGTACTCAGGTATATAATTAAAAGTGAAAATGCTGTTATAATATGATTTTTATTAAAAATTGAACTAAATTTAATGACAAGAATAGGAATTAATATTAGATGTAAAAATTACTGATGGAAATCAGTAATTTTAGGTAATATTATAACAATTTTTGAAAAATAATAATTGCTAATAAATTATATTGTATTTATAAGAAATAAGTAAATATGTGCAGCTTCTTGTAAACATAAAAATTACAAAAAGTTCGTATATGACAATAAAACCATACATTTAATTGTTCAAATTATCACAATTGAAATCATTTTTTTCAGTTCAATTATCATGTTTAACTATTAACAAATAAGTAAAAAATTTCAAATTAAAAACTGTAAAGACTAATATAAAGGATATACTAACGTTATCAGGCATTAATGCACAATTGTGCTTCATTATCATAAGAGAAATTCAATAAATTACTTGATAAATAACATTAAAATATAACTTCATATGAAAAGTGAATATTAAAAGCAAAATCAATTTAATATATGTATAAGACCCTTTCCATGACATTTAGAGTCAAATGTACCAACTTATGTATTCAAAAATTCATCGTCTTTTTAAGAGACTTCGCTCAGAATTAGCAAAAAATCCCTACTCTGATAAATCATATTTTGAGAATTTCCTTGAAATATGTGTATTCATATTTAATTATTATGAGCTATTTCAGCCTGTAATTTAATATAACGAATGAAAATATCATTAGAAAGACTCAAGCAACAATAAAATCACACTCGATATTTACATATATCTAAACATAATACTACAATGAGGTCAAGGCACATTCTCATTTAGTTAATATTGACAATGCTAAAAGACGAGGGCCATGAGCTAATATTTCATTCAATTTTGATAATATCTATTTGTATCTAATTTGTCTAAAGTCTTTAAGCCCTCATATTTTTTTTACTTTGAATTTAATGTTTTTGTAAAATAATAAATTACAACACATATAAGTAACGTCATATAAAACAAATAGGTAAAACTCATACAAACCTCTCCTTTCTTCCTTCCTAAATCAATTGAATGAATTTTTGTAAAATTCAAACAATTGAGTCCATTTTAGCTCAATTTGAGATTCATTAAAAACACATGGATTTATAAAATAGATAATATTTTCTAAATGCAGGGCACTATGAAAAACATTCTTAGAATGAACGGCCCATGAAATTGGGCTGAAGTTCAGTAAATCCCAACTTTTTGTAAAACTCGGTAGTATAGTCGTCAGACTTTGGAACTTCAGCATAACATCCGAAAATCCCTTAAATAATTCAAATTAAATTGAGAAATATCCCCCATGAGCCAAAAAACATGAATTAGGTAAAGGTAGATAATACCTAATATGCATATCATAAAAATACAATGTAATATATAAATTATTAGTTTTGTATATTTGTTTTAAAATACCGTTTGCTCTGAACGCTGCTAGAATGCACGTCATAAGTCTTTTCGGAGTGCTTTGGTCACTATGAGAAGCTATAAGATAAATTCTGATTTCTGCTGGATGACTCAATGTAATTTCTTCAGGAAGCGGAGCTAAATCCTTGTGCACATACTCAATCACACTCTAAATAAATCACAAAGTTAAAATCTCCTTATATCTTTGCTTGTACTCTATCGGGTGTTTAGGATAAGGCAGAACAACTTTGATTCTAAATAACTTTAAAACTAATTAACTTAGAAATTTCTAGTTCGATCCATACTATGAGGTATATAATCAATTATGTTGAGTTAAATTTTTAGACAATTCGGTTAAAGTCAAGAGAAATGGAAAAAATTTGTCAACGAATTTTGCTTTTTCCACATTTTTCTTACATTTTGTCAAAAAACAAGTTTATACAATTTTTTTAATATTGATTTATTGATTTCATATTCTCTTTCAATTGAGCAATAAACCTGAAAATAAAATGGCATTATTAATGAGAAAGGATTTATGAATAAGTGGGATTATATGTTTTTGTTTCAATGGAGAGAATGGCGGAGAGGTGGCATGCAAAAAAATCAAATGACAAAAAGTGCAAAATTTCCCGACAAGACTCTGCCGTTTCTCTTGGCTTTAACCGAATTGTCTGAAAGTTTAGAAATACATAATTTATTATATACCTCATCGCATAGACCAAACTAGAAACTCCTAAGTTAATTAGTTTTAAAGTTATTTAGAATCAAAGTTGTTCTGCCTTATCCTAAACACCCGATATAGCACACCAATTCAAAAATCACAATATTTAGTAAATATCCATCCTCACCTTTGTATATTTCATTTGATCGAGGGAGGAATTATTTAAAGGATATTTATTCCTCAAACTTTTCATCCACGATTCATAAGTCTTTTTTCGAAATTCCTTTCCATTCTTGACCCCAACTGCGACTCCAACAACGGTGTCATTCTCATCCTCAATGACGAAGTTGAAATCAATTTCTTGAGCCAAAAAAGCTCCAATGTTACTAAAAAGTTAAATACCATTTGACTCAAATGCTCCTTCCAAGGCAAATGTGCTTAGAACTGAAAATCTTACATATCACCAGGAAGTTTGGGACAGGTTTCAAAATCTAGCGACGCGTCCATCCCATTTTTAAAGGTTTCAAGACATATTTTGTACACAAGGCCTTCGTCCTCTGGCCGATAAGGTCGAATAGTATAGAATTGCGATGTGGGAATATCAGGAGCTTTGTACACATACAAGTCAGTTCCTCTATCAACTGGAATGAGTCTCTGTAAACATGAGTATAATAATTACAAATGAATATAAGTGTACAATATACATATTTTATGTACTTTGTATTCATGTTAGGGATTTATACATATTTTTATTTAATTGGGCCAAACTTCCAAATATTCAATACAAAACCAAATTAATGTATATTACTTGGAGCTCAGCAGTTAAACCACCTCTGATAATCCATGGCTCTTGATCTCCACTGCAGAAAGAATCTCTCCATCCTTTTGAAAACCCTTGAATAAAAATCTTAATGCTTTATTGGTTCTGTACTAAGTTTTAAGTTAAATTAACTCGGTATTAATTTATTTGCTAATTAACAATTATTTAGATCATATTAATTCAAGTAAGACCAATGAGATTAAAATAAATGTTCATTTCCTACATGTATAACTCCCATGAATGAATGAAGTCACATTAGGTGAAAACAGGCCCAAGGCTGCGAAACAATAAATAATTTGAAGATTAATTGAAAGTCTCAAAAATATTCAAATATTTAGATATTCAAACAAAGTTGCAAGTAAAAGTCTATTGAATAAAAAGATTTTTACGCGTCAAAATCAATCAATACATCATCAGTCGTTACGTGAAGAATTGAATAATTGCAAATTAAAATCAAAACCGAGTTAATTTTCATTCCAATAGGATACAAAATATAGTCAATATATGAAAGTGAATATTCTATAGTTAATATTAATTAGTTAAAAAATATAATGGAATAAAATAATAAAATAAGGAGTGAGCAAAAGCTTGAAAATCAATTCAAATCTACGAAGTAAAGTGATAAAAAGAGAAAGTACCGAGCCATTTAATGTAGGAATTGAGTAGCGAAATGACTCCTCGCATGTCCCAAATGTAAGGATAAAGCTCATAAAGCAATTCTCGGTTTTGAATCATGTTCAGTCGTCCGACGATTCGATTGATGGAGGTCGTGAATTCTTCAAATTTCTTAGCTCTCTCGTACCATTCAGCAATCTTTTCAATAAAGACGATAAATATTACAAATGAGCAAAATAAAAATCCATTCATTGCACACTATGAGTACTATATAGTTTAGTACGAACACGAGTGTCCTTAAAAATAAAAAGATAATTTAATAAGATAGGAAAAAATTGAACCTCTGGTCTTTCTTTGTCTTTGTCTTCAACTCCTGACACGTGGTTGGAGTTGGCTTTGAGCCAATGAAAATCTTTGAGAATCTCCAGGCCTTTCAATCCATGATCAAATGGAAGATAAAAAAGGTCAGCTATGAAATGCAAATCTTCTACTGTCAGTTCATCGTCGTCCAAATTATCAGAGTTCGTCTCATGCTATAAGAAGTAAGGGATATTTCTTATCATCGCTTTGATCAAATCGCAGTGAATTAAATCAAGATGAGCTCACAAGCATCGTAGAGGAATTATTGGCACTTGGGGTAGAAGAACTAGGACCAGGTCCATCAACTTCCGTGTCTAAATTCATAACTGAAACAGAGGCATTGCTATCGACCGGACTTGACATTCCCTGCAAAACATCAAAACATAATTATTAAAATGTAATCATAAATCAAAATTACTAAATATATCACTATGAATGAATGAATGAATGAATGAATGAATGAAAAAGGTATTGTTCACTAAAATGGCATATAACCATTAAAGACATAAATATTTTTCTATAACAAAATTTTTAATAATAAATAATTAAATATAATGGACATATTATAAAATATTAGTTTACCAATGAACAAATAAGATTTAATACTTAATAACTCGAAATTAAATATCCTTACGCTAACTCGTTCTGAATTATCCGCCGTGTGAGAGTCCACGAGCATATCTTCAGAAGAAGCTCTCTCAGGACCGGCATTAGTCCTTGGAGGCGATGAATTCGGGGGAGTGGCTATCTCCATTGGTTCCAGACCAGGTGAAGTTAAGACCTAGAGAAATAAATAATATTAATTAATATTGCATTTTTGCATTGTGATACTCAATATAAAATAAACATACTTAATTGTAAAGAAGTAATTAAGTCAAATACCGAAGGAAGATAATCGGATTCTGAAGGTTTCAAAAATTTTCTAATCTTGTCTTCTTCAATCGATGAATTATTCGAACTTGGGAGATCAAGACTAGTGGAAGACACAGCACGGGCCGAGGCTCCACAAATTATCTGCGAAAATTTGGTCAATTATACATATTTCTCGCAAATAAGCTTTTAGAAAATAATTACTTATTTGAATCATAATAGGCACATGTAGGTCTATATAAGTATAAATGAGCCAACAAAGGTCTTGAATGAGCCAATAAAGCACTACCTTATTAGCAGAAACGAGACTATTCATCATTGTAGGAACAGCAGGTAGGTTATCACAAGGGCCCAATCTATCAGTCTGGTTAATAAACAAAAAATATTCATTTACTGCTTCATATCTCTCATAGACATGATTGAATAAATAAATGTTTGTACATCTGATGAATTGAGCAGAGCAGAAGAAATAAATGAAGGTGGAGGAGGTGGAGCCATTGAATCAGAGCTCTGAACAGTAATGGTGCTGGTCGACGTTGATGCTAGGCTGAGACAAGTTGGGATGGAGACTGGTGGAAGAGGTGGAAATGAGTTAGGAATAATTTGAGGTTTCACAATTGGACCCCAAACACTCTTGGGTCTCTTGAACTCATGAAGCCATTCCTACGATAAAAATTACTTTCTTCATTTGTGTTTAATTAGATATAATGAGTTGGTATATTACGCTTATTTTTATTAAAATAGTGAATAAAAGATTTATGAAGAATGATAGTTACTTCAAGAGCCATTTTAAGGGCAGCCATCGGATGATAAATATGAGGATCCAGATTTTCTGGTATATGATTTTCCTCGTTCTCAGTTTCCAATTTGATATCGGGATTCATTGATTCTTCTTTAAATAAAATAGCAAATATTTTGAGAAATAGATACAAAACGTAATTTATAAATTTGCAAGATTGTTTCAAATTCAAAAATAAATATGAAAAATAAAAATATTCATGATTAAACATATCCAATTTTACCGATTTTTTTCTTAGCGTCAACAGAACACTGACTCCAATGGGCAAGAGTGTAAACGGCAATGAAATTACAATTTGGTTCGCAGTTTGGGTTTGTTAAAACTCCTTTTAATCTCGGGATGAGTTGAGGTGATCGGCCTGAATAAGGCCCAAGGAAAAGACGTTTCTGATCATAGTCATTAGCATGAAGGTTATCCCATAAAATAATTTTCCTTTTTAAAACTTCAGTAATTTCCTCCACAGATTCGATAGTGATATCTTTCGATATAACTCTTGGTCCTATGAATTGAGGCAGAATTTTATTTAAAAAATCCAATAAATTAACTTGTTTCTCATTCACATTTTCGAAATATAAAAATTGTGTTAAATTCAAAAAAAGTTTACCCGTCCACATTATGTCGACTCCTAAGTCAAGTTTAGAACCAATAGTCTTTAGATATTCAGAATTGCTAACCTAATAAAAACAATAAAGGATTTTCAATTTATTTTAGCAAATTCATTCTTAGCATACCTATTAATTAGCTTGTTAAAAGTTTATAAATTATTAACATTGTTGCTTAAAATGAAAAATGAAGGGGATTAGTATTGAGAAACTCACGTTAGGAACGGCTCGCGATGCACAGTACTGCGTTGGACAAAATAGGAATTTGTTCACATTTAAGTTTTGAAAAGTTTCATTTGTCACTGAAACTTGAGCATGAGCAAAGGATTGGAAGACGTCTTTGTCCGCTTTGGTCATTTCAGGTTCAATGTCGTCAAATAATATGGCTAATGCTTCACTCCCTAGCTGGTTCACCTGAATTTAAATATTTCATACATGGACTCAAATCTTCATTTTGAACTCGCATATATCCTTATTTGAATATCTTATAAATAACCATTTAACTAATTATAGCATTCATTTGATCTCACCTGTTCTAACTTTCTCCGTAAGGCAAGAAGATCTTTAGTGCTTGAGTAAATGATATCCAATCCAGGAGAAATGGCATAGATAAACCGAATGTTATTTTCCTTGGCTGAGTTGATAAGTGCGCTGAGATGATCGGCTTCTTCGACTGTGTACAATTCTCTCCAACATGCTCGATGTTTGTAGTCATCTTTAGGAGCGTACAAGTAAGAATCCATTCCCCACTTCCTCATCCTTTAATAATTACAATGAAAGTAAGAATAAAACAATAGGTGTTGACAGCTAATGTTAAAAAGGTGTTGCGTTGTCAAGGAAAATGACGCATTGTAATCATGAAAAGGTAGAATAATTTTTGACAATAAATCTTTCTCTTCAGCAAATTCTTAGGATAAAGGAACAGATTTGACTTTTATTGATAAAATTACATATTAGATTAATTACTTTTGAAAGAGGTCTTTTCTTTGTTCAGTCGTCCACGGACGTCCATAGAACCCTGTAAGTTCAAACCCGTAATTAATTTAATTTAAACACTTACGTTAGAATTACATGCCATTATGTGAAGTAAAAATAATATTATGTTTTAAAAAGCTTTTTAATGTTTTTAGATAAATGTACCTTCAACGACTCCACAGATAAAATCTTCATTTTGACGATATCCGTCCATAGTGTATGTAAAATTTTAAAATTAAAAGAATATTCTTCCTAAACTTAATCTTAGGAAAACCTTTAACCACACATCTGGTAGATTATGTCAAAAGTTTAAGATTTAAAATAATATATATTTATATAGAAAAACGTGAAGAACGAAGATTAAATCACCCATTTGTAACTTGTCCCAAAGTTAGCATCGAGCTAATAATTACTTCAATTAAAAAACTTTTCTGATTTAAACTTTTTCTAAATTAAAAGAATTTTCCTATATTTTCAACGTAAATAATTAATTCTAATACATATTCGTAACTTGACGAATTGTAAGAAGTGTGGGGAATATTTATTTAAGTAATGAAAGTATCTACGATACTTTAAAATTATTATTGCAAACAAATAATCAAGTTATTCAGCTCGCGTTAAATTTACGTTTGCATCAAGATTTCTGATTTACATATTAAATTTTAAAATAATTTAATATTTATATTATTTGGACATATCAAATATCCAAGTCCGTTGGTTTGGCAGTAACAGTGAAAGCGAAAGTGAGAATGAGGGAATTGAATAGTATTTCATATTATTGAGGGACATGAGATGAGGGATCGGCGAGTTCTTATTTGAAATCACGCGGGGAGGGGTGGAATAAAATTTGCCACACCGACACCGACCAGAGGAGGTTTCAGAGTCGGACGGAAGTCAATAATTTTGCCGTATTTGGGTGTATAATATTAATATATAGGTAATATAATATAATTTATTAATATAGGTATGTATATTAAGATAATATTATTAATCATATGATTGATCAGATTCATACCTGGGTAGATTATAACCAGGTTAAATGACTCAAATATAATATATTTTCTAAACTAAATCTAACAAGTATTATTTTGATTTTGATAGAAATGGGACCAACTTACAAGATAGTCATGGTGCGTCATGGAGAAAGTGAATGGAACGAGAAGAACCAATTTTGCGGATGGTTTGACGCCAATCTGAGTGCCAAAGGTATTTCCCATTGCTAATTACTAAATACTCAATCAAAGCACATTGAGGATTGTAAATTAGTAATTTGTGAATTCATGGTTAGTTTGTCTAATTAGGAGAAGAAGAGGCTCGGAATGCGGGGAAAGCTTTAAAAGAGGCCAATTACACTTTCGACATTGCTTACACGTCGGTGCTAACGAGAGCTCAGCGAACACTGGCCATGATCTTGCAAGTCATTGGACAAGAGGACATTCCGATAGAGAAAACTTGGCGGCTTAATGAGAGACACTACGGTGGACTCACGGGATTGAACAAGGCCGAAACGGCAGCCAAATACGGTGACCAACAAGTGCAAATCTGGCGACGAAGCTTCGACGTCCCACCACCGCCAATGGAAGAGGGAAGTCCTTACTACGATATCATCACCAAAGACACACGATATGCTGACGGGCCCTCGACGGACCAATTCCCCAAATTCGAATCTCTCAAATTGACAATCAACCGGACTTTGCCTTACTGGAACGAGGTCATTGTGCCTCAAATACTTGCTGGAAAGAAAGTTCTCATCGCCGCTCATGGGAATTCACTTCGAGGGATTGTCAAGCATTTGGATGGGATGAGTGACGAGGAAATCATGGGCTTGAACCTTCCAACAGGAATTCCATTCGCTTATGAGCTTGATCAACAAATGAATCCAGTCAAATCAATGGAATTTCTGGGTGACGAAGAAACAGTTAAGAAAGCCATGGAAGCTGTGGCAGCTCAAGGGAAAGCAAAATGATGAATTTCCCTAAAACTCTGGATTTCGAAACTCACAACATTCGTTATACTTGAAAAAATTAATGAATTAATAAAGATTATTTAAAAGAGCATCATTTTGTTAAAATTTATTTATTTATAAAGATTATAGATGAACAATAGATTAGAAGTTATACATTCTTATCTATTAAACTTATATGACTTATATTTGATATATTAGATACTTTAGTATGTATACATTATTATCTAAATACATCTCTAAAGAAGGAATTCTTCATTAAGAGACAGCTGTCGAGTTGAATATCAAGTGTTGACAATGAGTGAATAGATGAGTGGTGCTGATCAGATCGAATACATATATACAATCAATGTAAATACCATATTCCGTAATATTTTATTCAGGCAAACGTGAATTAACAATTAATATATTTTGATTTCGATTTTATATAAAACGTGCGAAAACAATTAATGGACTATCTATCATTAAAATTAATTAACATCTTGCAATTAGTTTATTATAAAAACATTTCACTAGAAGCTTCAAGGCTCTTAATAGCAGCAGATGCATGGCTTAAAATATTTAAAGCAAATCATATATAGATTTGCCAAAGTCTTTAACAAATTAAAATGGAATGAATATCATAGATATAATGTTTAAATTATTGTAAACAAGTTAAAACACAATTTAAAATGTGATTTAAAAACCTTTCCTTTAAAATTACAATGATGCATTCGTGTCATTCACTAATATAAACGTTGGCTAAGTAATAATCAACACTTAAGTTAGAATACCTAACTAAATACTAATATATAAATGATATACTACTTTTATACTTAAAATTGCTAACAATGAAAAGTTACTAAAATTGTCTTTAATGTACCAAATTAAAAAAGCATACTCCACATAGACGCAAAAATAATGTTGAATCTCGTATAAAAAAGTCTCGTTCAATAGTAACGAGGTCCATCATTAGTAGGAATTTATCAATGTTAATTAGTTAATTATTATTATTAGATTACTAAAAATGTAAAAATACATTTGCCAATAAAATTACACTTTTAATTGTTAATAATAATTCTAGAAAAGTTAGAATGTAATTCTTGGGTAACTTGGAATGCGAATAGTGCGTTTTTTAACATTCAATATATCTTTGGAATAGAGAATTGTGATAAAATGTATATAGAATTATTACATGTTTTGGACTTTGAATATATATTAAATACTACGTAATATAATGTCGTGGAAATTGGGACGCGTTAAAATGGCATGTAAAATACTTTGACTTATCTTATAGTTAACCTATCAACTTTCAGGAATTATATATAAAGTACGAATATTGTATTAATAAATATTAATATTATATTCGTCGTATGAAAAGTCGTTAAAGAATTGGTTTAAAAACGAGAATTTTATCTGTCAGTGAATAATAATGAAATGGAATTTAAAAATGGAATGAATAAAATCAAGTGGAGTGCAATAAATAGAGTCTTGGTAATTAAATGAGCCAGTGCGTAGGTCCAGGTCCATCATCATACTTCACACGTTGGAGAAGAGATTTATCAAAAGCGTCAGTGTTGGCCAAAGCAGACGCACCAATGAAAGATGCATGATATCTATAGGGTGATGCTAGAATCTACAACAAAAAATAATAAAATAAACATCAGAAAATAATAATTGACATTGATGATTAAACTTAAAAATGGCAATAAGATAAGAATTCTTACCTTCGGTTTCATGTGAGGTGGGCAAAGTTTGGTTAATTCAGCTTGAAGTCTTTCAACGAACCCAGGAATCATCGTGCTTCCTCCAACCAAAATAATATTTTGAGAAATTTCCTTCCTTAGATCCACGCTTATAGACTGTGTAAATATAACAAAGAGAATATATTAGATAGGTTGATGAAACAAGATAGATAATAATAAATATGGTTTACGCAAAATGATTCATATCACGCATATTTACAATTATGCTAATACAAAAATTTGAGAATTAAACCTGCAACGCTTTGAGGAGAAGCTTAGGAATTCCAGCACAGTCAAGTCCATAAAACGATGGATGGAAAAAGCCTTCAGCAACACTTCGGAGAACTTCTTGATTAACACCAATGAGGCCAGAAAAGGGAAGAACATCACGTAGATCCATTTCAACCACAATTTCCTGAGAGTCTTGTGAACTTCGACGTGAAGGGCCAGCCCCGCTCACACATGTGAAATTCTCGGCAATGAATCGTAAAACGAGATTTTCGGCTGGTGTTGATAAATAAAGTCCATTTTCCTATAAACAAATTGTAAAACATTGATTTGTTGAATATAGTGATACAAGTTTAGAATTCCAAATGAAATAAAATAATTACCTGAGGGCCGAGAAGTCCGCGGAGAGAATGTTTGAGTGGATGGCCTCCAAGAGGAGCAGAACTCCAGGCATAATTCAATACAAATCCTTGACTCACCGGCACAATGTCTTTAAAAAATAAATAAACATTTAGAACTTAAAATATAAAGGGTGATTAGGTAAAAAAATGAATTTTGTAATGATAGTATAAGTGATCAAAAAGGAATTTAATCAAATAACTCAAAATGTCTATTTTACCACATCTTTCGCCGACATCACAAATAATCCCGTTTTCGACAGAATAGGCCCAAAATGCCATTACACTCTGATGTGCAAGAAGGACGCTCCTTACCTAATTTATGAGAACAAATGATTAAACTCGGGGAAAATTAAGTATTTTAATGAGTCTTTATTAAAGAATGCCTAAAAAATCCAATACCTTGTATTTGTGAAAAAGAAGTTGCAAAATACTCTTTCGGCTATTATTATCGACTTTTCTTGGAAAATTAAAAAATATTCTGAAGTTCTCAGCATTGAGATTCAGGTCTTTCAAAATCTTAAGGAAAAAACCCTCAACAGCACCCACATCAATTGTGTTCTATGAGAAAGGACATTTTAATCAAAATCGACTTCCACGGAATTAAAATTAAAAAAATTAAAGTACTTGAGATATTTTCGAAGAGAATTCAAACGGAAATCTAATTTTGGCATTTTTCCGGTTTTGAGGCAAATACACGTCATTCCCATATAACGTTATTCCTTTCTCCGGATTCTCAGACATTACAGAAGCAAAAAACAAGGATGGCAATATTGCTAGATAAGGAACACAGAAATTAAACAGAATTCAAAACACAAAATGGAAAAGACAAATGATATGTTCGCTAACCTTGATAAGTCAAAACACCAGTTCGAATATTTGTTGAGCCAAAATCCACCAAAAGAATATCCCTGTAGAGAGACGGCTCTTTAACCAGCAGAGGAGCCGAGAAAGTCAATTTGGAAGAAACGGCTTTCTCCAGAGATTCAATCCAAACTTCGGCTTCACCAACAGTGGCACATTGAAGAACAAAATAATGGCCTTTCTGTAATATCCATTATTTAATTATTACATAAGTTTAAATCATTTAATCGAACATTAAAAATGACTCGTTGAATTGAAAAAATCAGAGTTCAATAAGATATTAATGTAGTTATATAATTTACCCCGTCGTCAACTCCAATTATCCGATTCGTAAGATTTTTATCCTAAAATAATTATTTTAATAGCAAATGATTTAAAGTTTATTAGTTTGGGTGATGTTTTACAAATAAATGTATTTGTTTAATAATTACCTTCTCAGATCTCACAAATTCCTTTGGATCAAGAAAATCAACTGAGCCTCCTCTAAGGCTGATATTCTCAAATAATACTTCACAACTGTCGTTCTAAAAAGGTGAAAAATACCGAGTTATTAATATCGAATTTAGTAAGTTTGTATTATTTGATTCATTTGACTTGGTTAGACATGTTGTTTAATGATTTTAAATGTTTTAAACCTCATAAGAAATGAGTTTGTCGGATGTGACAATAAAGAACTTTCGTTTCCATGCATTCCAGAAAGTTCCTTTCTTCCTGTTCCCACTCAATATGAGCATGTATCCAGCCATCAGCTCTTTTGAATCCTTGTTCCCTTCTTTTGGCGGCTCAGGAATGGCATAAAGGCGTTTAATCATTGAATCCTTTTTAAAAATAAATAATAACATTCATAGACCCAAAATATTCTGAATATGTTTAAAACAAAAAGGATAATATTTTGGGTGTGGCCTAACTGGATTCCAGTTGGAAGAAATTCGAATGTGTTTAGAGATGATTTCGTCTGTCAAGGAAGGTTTCTTGGAATGTATAAATTCGTCATTAGGGACGTCAGGCAAAGATTCAGAACTTCTTGGTGATTCCTTTTTGACATAATGGTCAATCCAGAATTGATCACTGTGATCATTTGGATTTGGTTTTCTTTGGCGTAACGTCTCTGAGCAGAATTCGTCATAGCGGTCAAGGTCAAAATCTGTATCTGATGAGATTTGGCTTTCTGTCTCTTCATGAATAACCTCAAGTCCTTGAGATAAATAAACATGATTAATCCGAAAACAGTTTTAATCTGTAGACAACTACATTAATAGAGTATAAAATATTTACTTTCCCCCTAATACTTTAATATAAACATACTTTTTCTCAATACTTTAATAAAAACATACTTATTTTCCAATTCTTTAAAATTTTATATTGTGTAAGAAACATGATCCATTTCAACTTTGATACCTTGATCAATGTAGTTTGACAGTTGGTATTCGTCCAATGGAAAAGACTCAGGTATTTCAGTAACGCTCAAATTTCCATCCATATCATTATCAAAAAACTCTTCCTCGGTATCACTGGTCTCATTTCTTCCATCTGACTGTTGGGCCAAAATCAATCTGGCTGCTCGTGGAATGAGGCTATCTAAAATTAATGAAACAAAAACCAGAATTAAGTCTCATATGAAATGCGATTTACAGAGAGAAAGTCACCATGAGTAATATTAAATAACCCTTGCATTTATTGCACAATTTATTAATTTTTACTTATTTTAATTAAGTAATTTTAATTGAGAAAATTTGTTGAAATGTGTGTCAAGTCTTCTTATTACCAATTGATTCATAATTCGAGTCTTGTTTGTCAATACCAGGAGGGTTCGCATTTGATACGTTCTTTGCTGAATTTTTGAACTCGTTCTGAAAAGAAACCCAAAATATGTCAAATGTAACCATGATTAAATATGAAAATAGCTATAATAAAGAAAAATCAATAAATTTAAATTGAGGCCCCGGATACATTTTTTGGCAAATAGTCTCAAAATCTATATTTATCAATGAACTAAACTTAATCTAACTTTTACAAGATACCTAATTGAATAATTGAAAGATTATTTTATAAATATTGACGTTGCAGTTATTTATTGTTGGTCACTGATAAGATAATTTTGATAATTATAAATTTACGCAACTATAAGTAAATATTAGTCGTAATTCTCATGATAAAAAGAAATTTAAATTCTTAAGTAAATACCTTGTCATTAGCAGCATAATTTTCCTGATTACATTGGATGAGAGTCTTGAATAGTCCAGCATCCTTCTCTTCTTCTGGCGAATGAATTTTAATTTCAATGTTAGTAAGACGCGGTCCTCTTGACCCGTACATGCTTTGGTTGTATGAGGAATCCATATTTCAATTTTTGGTATTGGCTTTTGGTAAGATGTGACCTTCTCCCTTCAACATCTGAAAAATAAATAATTGAGTTAGAAATGCAATAAACTTTTTATCCACCTTCACAAAACTCCATATCGATCCAAAGAGATTAACATTAATAAATTAGATTAGATAAACTCCTAATTAGCTCTTCATCCTCATTGTAGCTTAGGGAAATAAAAGGAAACGAACGAGACGTGACAAGAGAGCAAATAGAAATGACAAATAGACAAACGCATCATCTCCATTGACACACTCTGCATTGGACAATGAAATTGATATGCAAGTGTCAAGAAATAAGAGATCTGGTGAAATATGCAAAGCACGTAATTATTAATACCTCCGGCCGTCTTCTCCACACTTCCTTTGTCAAGCGAATATTTGGTTGGTCCTTATTAAGTATATTAGCAAAACAATTCTCCAGGTGAGACTCAGAATAATTTACCTCTTAAATTGCTAATTAAACTACGGAGTAGAGGGAAGTGAAAGAATCAGAGGGTTAGTCGGGATGTTAAAGAGAAAAGGTTGGGTGTGCGGTTGTAATAATGGGGTCAATGTATTCGATGGGTGAACTACATCTTTTGACGTCCGAGAAGTCCGTCACACCTGCAATGAAGATGAAAGAGAGATCTAGCTATCTCAACGACACAGCCAGGAAAAGTGGCTCAGCTCGACGTTTCCCTCTGTAGAACAGTGCAGTGGGCGGAGGAGTAATAGAAGTTCTATTATAGAACGAATAGCACAAGGAACAAATTCAATATATTAATTATATGTATAAAATCCTATCTTTTTCGCCTATTGAGAAGTTCTGGACTGAGAAAAGTCTGAAAGGCTCATCAGCCCTGCAGAAATATACGTACACCCTTCCCTCATTCCTATTATTTCCTATTTATTGTTATTAGATATGTTCCTATGGTGTAAATGAAATCTAACACTTCCTACACAACAGAACATATTACAGGCTTGCTTTTATTCCAGGCTCCTCACACATGTTTCTGTCATTCGCCTATAATTTGCTACGCGAACCTCTCGCGTCCGGCCCAGGTACTTCGTATTTTATATTCATATTTTGTACTTTGTACACACATATATGAGAACAGATCGGATCTCAGTCAAATGTCCCTTTTTACCTTGTAATATTGTATATCTTTGACACAACTCTTTTGTGACAGGAACGTTGAGTTATATGCCAAGTTTCTTCTCGCTGATTCCCACCGGAAGGAAAGGTATGAATAAACTCGTAATATCGGAACATACGTAAATAAATCAAACCCAAATAGGTATTCATAGAAGATGTTTAGGATTATTTGGATTTATTGTATTATATTATACTTTTATTTATATAGTTAAAATTTTGGACAACGTTGGCCTAAAATCGGCATATTAGCATTTTCATGATATTTCTTTGTTATTAAATGACAAATAATTAATTTGATGCACATTCCTATACTCTTTAATTACTTTTGACTTCTAATGAATTATTCTTAATGAATTATTATAAATCGTTATTATGAATTATACTCTCATTAGGCTTAAGTTATTTACTTTGCTATGCTTGATGTTTTACAGCTGATTGTTACTCCAACCTCCACATGTCCTCGTGCATTTTCATTTAACATCTCAAATTGGTTAAAAAGATTTAATAGTCTATATAGAATATCAGTTTTTCCAATGGGTTCCATGTTAAGATGATTTGAAATATATTAAACTCATGGATAAATAGTATTCAAAATTATATAATTAGTTATTTATATATGAAATGCCTTGCTTTTAATATCAATTTTATGTTAGAATTAGTTTTCATCGTTTCACTTTTTTAATAGATCGAAGGTGAAAAATGTTTAAGGATATAAAGAGTCTTGTGAATCGAATCACCGATAAGGTAAAATAGCTTTATTTCATTCCTCTTATTTTTATGCGTGTAATTAGTTTATTAATTAATTAAACCTAATATTACAGGGTAATGGGGGAAGAGACGGATCTGGTGATCAAAATCCAAAGAAATTTAGTGACGGGGATCAACACTCTGCAGAGGGGTTTCTGTGCCCTCAGTGCATGATGGCCTTTTCGTCTCCAGAGGAGCTGGAAAGTCATTACAATCTGGAACATGAGCATTATTCCGAGAATGATTTAACCCATCGAGAAAACGGAGCAGCGATTATCGTCGAAAGAGTTACAAAAAATTCTCATTTTCATAATTTATTAAAACATCAATCTTAAAAGATTTTTTTATTGAAACATAGGATAACCAGTCTATGACTAGTTTGCCAACTTCAGAAGAGATTTTATGTAAGTACAGTTCAATTCAGTTTTTACTTATAATTTCAACAAGTATTTTTATTTTTAAATATTAAATCCTACTTTTTTTTACTTACAATTACTGTTTAATCTAACTATTACTTCTTTTCCAGTCAATAAAGAACTTGAAATCGTGAAAGAACAAATGAAGGAAGATCAAAACAGAATTCTTAGTTTGCTTTCAGAGAAACAAAAAGTCGAGGAGATGCTTCTCTCGCTCAATATTGAGAATAATGAATTGAGGGGGAAGTTGATTCAGCGCGAGGCATTTGAACAAAAGTATGAGATCATCGAGTTTCATTGCAACACTTGATTAATGCTTTAATTAAATGGCCTTCTAATTTGACAGGTCCGAGGGAGAAAGTGATATGGAAGAAGCCAAAAGTGAGATTTCTAAGAAGTTGAGTGAGTTAGAGCTGGAATTGTTGACGAAAGAGAAAGAATCCTTAGCACTAAAAGAAGATATCGAGTCAAAGTCCCAAGTAATTAAAGAGATGTCTAAAGAGATGGAGTCGAGCAGGGAGTCTTCCAACTTTTACAAATTAAAAACCCAAGAGCTTACGAGCAAAAGTGAAAAACTGGATAGTGAATTAGAAACACTTGTCGCGGAAAATGCCTCTAAGCAAAGAGATATTGCCAGTTTGAAAGAATCTGTACGTTTGACTAATCAGTATAAAGTTAAATTTAGTTAAAATTCTCATGAATGTGTATTTTATCTCAATAAGGAATTTTATGAATTTATGATTAACTTTATAGAGCGATAAGAGATTTGAGGAGGCTCAAAGAACGTGCTCAGAGTTCAAAGAAGAAATCCAAAGACTTGAAGAGCAGAAAACGGAACTCATTCGAAAATTTGAAGGAGAAGACTTGAAGGGAGCATTAGAGGAATTGCAAAATGACAACCAAGTTCATCGAACCAATTTGGAGTTGGCTCAGAATCTCAACAAAGAACTCCAAAATAATGTTCATAACTTAAAAATCGAAATGGAAAAATCAGCT
>VJMY01000815.1:0-30418 GCA_009869795.1 Neelides sp. FZ-2019
TAAAGTGCATTGAATGAAATGAGGATTTATTTATACTTTTGAGTTATCTCTCGACTAAAAAGTCGACAAGCATTAAAATGAGAAAGTAATACACAAATGTTTAAAAATAATGAACTTCAAGACTTCAATTTAAAGAAACACACTGAATTATATTTAAACATAGGTATACTAATGTGGAAAAATTACCTGCATAGCATGATTTTTTTTAAACATGTGCGGAAAGATAAACTTGTAAGATGCGTGCGAGGAAGATACAATTTATGTTGAGAACAAGTATTTTAAAATTTTATTTTAATTTCATTTATCATTGCATTGTCAATTATTCTTACATACCACTCACCAAGATTTAGGTTGGGATTATAGATGTCAAAAACCGTTAATTTGCTGATTTAGGTATTTATGTCGTATAACGAACAAGTTGATCTTTAGTTTTTCATGTTGGAACATACGTGAAGCCTGAGATTTATCATGTGAGATATGCGACGGCGACTTAAGGCAACATGCATGAGCAAGAGACCTCGACACTTACATTTAATGTTTGGAGTTTGAAGAAGATCCACAAATTAGGTCCTTGAATTGTATGCATTAGTGTGTATGTGCATGGAGCATTTGAAAATATTACAAGAAGCTGAACTGAGGCTATATCCAACAGATTTTAATGCAACAAAGATACACATTTTTGCCTATAGATCTATTTATTTGCTTACCATATACAAATATAAGATTCATGCAAAAATTCTACTTAAAGATATACCATTATTTTTATGGCAAAAATTAAAATAACATTCTTGGTGTTTCTTTTATGAACTTTTAATCGTGTTACATAAAAATGTAAATAAATAAAGTAATTGTGTTATTTTATTTCAAGAGCATCTCATTGACCTAAATAATATTCGCTCTTAATCATCTTTAATCCTTTTGATTAACATCGAATTCGCGTTTAATTAAATTACAGACAATAACAATTAACAATGTAAATTAACGAAACAATTCCTTTTAATATTAATGAGAACAACTTTATATTAATGAACGAAGATATCAAAGAGATTCATGTGAATCATGTCACTTCATAAAAGATTTGTATGTTAAATGCCATATTTGTTCATTGATGTTGTAATAGACGATTCAATGTATTCTATTAAGGAAATGAGGAGTTCATCATTAAATGTTGATCTTTTTCTTCGTCCACCAACAGTCGGGACGTATCCTCCCTTCAATGCAACTCTGCTTATTAATTGCTGCAAATGATTTAAATAAGCCATTTAATTAATTTATGTTTAACAATAACATTAAAGGGTATTTTATAATCAATTGAAGTTTATGATCTTACCTGAATTAAGTCTATGAGGAAGACAGCAAATGTCAGAAAAGCAAGTGTGAGTAACGCAGTTTCGATAGATGTAATTCCATATCCTCCATCCCTTGCCAGTATACTCTCAGTATTTTTAACTTTATTTAATGAAAAAATGACCAAAATATAATACAATCTTTTGAATTGAAATTAATGTAAGATTTAAAAGACTATTAAGTATTATTTTACCATAATAATGTAGAAATGTTTTTAAAAAATCGAATGGCAAGTTGTCAATAACTGAAGAGCGACGAACGAGATTTATGTTTTGATGGCGATCGTTCTTGGAATTCACAAGATTTTCCAGATTATATTTAAAATTTTCCTTAGTGGATTCACCATTTATTATGGTTGAACATGAAGACCAAAACAAAAGAATTCCCACTTTATAAGCAATCGCTGAAAACATACCTGTCAATAAGTAAGAAGGGTGATAGTAGGGTAAATAATAAAATGATCACATTGCTTTCAAGAAAACAAATGACAGATTTTAACTAATTACATTAAACTAGATCCCAAAGCAAATCTTGTAGCTGTTTAGTTAAACATTTATGAAATACTCTTAAAGCAAACTCAAGTATATCAACCATGAATTATGAAAATTAGTTCGAGAAGGCGAAAACTGAGCACGCAACTCGACCCGAAAAACATATTTAACACGAGTTTTAGAATTAAATGTTGAGGAACGTAGCGAATTAGTAATAATTAAGTGCAATTATAACATAGGTAATGTAGCAATGTTAGGCAAATGTGTATTTAAATGAATTAAAAGATATGAACCAAGAAGAGATTCTATGTACTAAATATATAAAGAGCTAAAAGAAATTCCCCCTAATGTCATTTATAGCGAAATTATAAGACAAAACCACTTTGAGTGTCGAGTTCATAACAGAATAACTTTATTTAATAAAAAATCTTTTAGGTAACAAACTATTTAGAACAACGATAAATCATAATTTATCACTCTTATCTTCAGATTTAGAAGTCAAATAGTATCTCGTTGAGTGTGCCATGTATTCTCTGGCTTTCTCCAATCCTCTGGATACTCTCGCCTCAGTGTCCGGTACACGTACTTTTTTCAAGATGACATTAAGTTTCGAGTCTTGAGCATGTGGAACTGTGACAATTCCTCTTCCCAATTCATCCACGAAACACGTCAACCAACGCTTGGCACAAAATTCTTCAGAAGCCAATTCCTAAAAATTCAAAATCGGCAATTAGTAAAATCTCGCTATGCACCTACTAAAATCACATAAAAATATTAGGTATGTATAACAAATAAAGCAGTGTCCTATCAAAAGTACTGAGAAAATCGATAGATTCTACAATTATTTATATTGTAAAATAATAAGAAAATGTGAAAATACTTTAGGAAAGCAACATCGAGCTTGGACGATTCCATCCGGAGTATGGAGAATGACGAGCACTGGCTTCTTCCTCACTTCTGCACCCCTGGTAATTTTTTTCAATGAGCTAAGCTCAATTTCAGAAGGAAAAGCTTTTAAAACAAAGGGATCAGCGTCGGAAAGCTGAGAGACTTTCTCAGCCATTTGATCGACGATTCCCAAAGCCACATGCTTTTCAATGAGTTTATAAGCTTCACTAAGGAGCTCCTCAGTTTTTGAATAAACTTCAAATGAGAAAGTGAGAGCAGGATTTTTCACAACTGTTGAAATTCCTTCTGACAGCTTCTCGATTTTGGTCCGGTAGTGATTCAATTCCGACTTTTCAGTGGATCTATGAAGGAGCGTTTGAAGTTCGTCGAGTCCTGCAAGAACTTCAGTGCTGTGACGTCTGGCCTCCTCTGCTCCAAGTCCAGTGGCACAAACAAGCTCGTAAATTCCATTTTTCTTCCATTTCCTCTCGGCGATGACAATTGGAAGGGCAATTTCATTGAGACTATCTTGACACTTTTTGATGTCACTATCTTTTAATTCTCCCTTGAGGAGAGTCACTTCCAGAGTTATCTTATTGGAGTAAATAAAAACATCTCCGAAGCGAACAATGTGGAACCTTTTCTTTAACCAGGCCTTCAATTGATTCAGAGTCGAGTAGCTCATTCCTCTTCCAAATCTGATCTCATTGTTTATATTGAATTTTACCACTTTGGCTTTTCTTGAAAATCCAATTTCCGGAACATTCTAAATTAATTAATGAATCAAAATAAATAAATAATTGAATTTATTCTTCATTTATTTACAAACTAAATATTTTAATCTTTTAGCTCAATTATTCCGAATTTTAGAAATAAAAGAACTTTACCGACACATGATGAAATATCCAGCCAGATGGTAAGGTGATGACTTTCTTGACTTTAAGACTTGATGTATTTTCCATTTGGATAGATCCAATGTCAGAAACATAGGTTGAGCTTCCTGGAAAAAAGGGAGTTTTGTTCAATATGATCCAATAGGAATTATTATTCTCGCTTGAAATTTCCTCAACGGGATCTCCCTCTTCGTCAAAAATCCATTCAATGAAAATTGGCTCTTTCAGCTCGGCTATTTGAGGATTGAATATTCCTCCAGATATTTCTGGCTTGTAGAGCGCTAGCAATGACTCGACCTTCATTATGAATTGTCTTTCTTCACTTGAGATCAGTTCTTTCACAATTTCGTCTCGAAAATTTTTCTTGGTTTGATCCATATAGATTTTGAGACCATTTTTATCAAATTTGATATCGAATTTATTACAAAATGCTTCAGCATCTTCCTCGGTTATTCCCAATGACTCGTACCTTAAAAAATTAAATACGAAATAAATAAACAATGAATAATAATTATGGAGTAATTTGTTAAATTAGCGTTGATAAAATTAGTTTTGATATTTATGATAATTCAAAATTTCATTTAATTTTGTAAGTAAGTACCAATTGAAGGCAGTTTCCCCATCGACAATTCCTATAGACTTAACTCTCTCAATTTCATTTTCAGTCAGTCGAGCTAAATTGGGAAATTCAATAGTAAGAAGATTGGGAAGTACTGAATGATGAGTTCCTCGTTTTCTGGATGACTCGAGGAATTTATGAGCCTCAAAACTCAAAATTTCAATTGTTTCTTTTTTCATCCTTTCAATTTCAGGGTATACCGGCGAAAGAGAATTCGATACAGCGTCAACACTTTCAACGATAAACTGTTTCATATCGCTTTCAGAATCAATATTTGGCAAAAAATCATTTTGAATAAGAGCAAATGAACGATGGATCAAACGACGAATCTTGTGGCTAAATAATTATAAATAAAGGATAAGTATTTGTAATTATTATTGGTAAAAATAGAAAAATACTTGGCATGTATATATTAGAAAAAGTATATTATAATTACTTTGTTTGTGGCAGAACTCCATCAGAAAGAGCAACAACTGAAGCTCTCATATGATCTGCATATATTCTGTAGCTTGTATCGTTTTCATTGGTAAAACTTCCTGTATATTTGGGACATTTGCTTACCTATTTAGAAAATAAAACCCATTCTAGAATATTTAAAAATCTAACAAGTGAAATAATTTATTACGAAAACTTTTTTATACTTTATGAACAACATCAAATAATGGATTAAATAAATCCGTGTCATAGTTTGAGATCTTTTCATTGAGAACAGCTGTAAGGCGTTCAAGTCCAGCACCAGTGTCAACGACGTGCGATAAAGGAAGACGTTCCAAATTACCCTTTTGAGTTCTAAAATTGGGTCAATGAATTTTATAAAAAAAATTCAACTCGACATAAAATGTTGGTAAATTATTGGTAAAACCTGTTATATTGCATAAAAACTAAATTCCAGATTTCAACCATCAAACCAGAATCCTGATTGACTAGACTTGGATCAGTTAATATTCCTCTATGATCATAATGAATCTCCGAAGAAGGGCCGCATGGTCCATAGGAGGCCATTGACCAAAAGTTCTCTTTTCCAAATGGAAGTATTCTTTCAGGTGACACACTAAAATCAAAATATATTCTCATTTAACACTATTTTTATAAATAATACTGATCGAAATAATCAATTATTTACTTTATTACCCAATAGATTCCCATATTTCTTTCGTCTCTTTATCCACCGGAATAGATTCTCCACCGGCAAAATAGGTAACATAAAGTCTATTCGGATCCAGTTTATAAACGTTTGTTAAAAGATTCCACGCCATGACACATGCTTCTTTCTAGGAAATAATCATTAAATTACATAAAATTACATATTAATAATTAATATTATAGTTGTAAGTACTGATCTTGAGTCCATAATCAAATTCACTAATAAATAAATACCTTGAAATAATTAGAAAATGACCAATTTCCCAACATTTCAAAGAATGTATGATGAAAGGTGTCAGCTCCGACTAACTTTAAGTCATTGATCCGAAGACACTTTTGACTATTTGTTACTCGAACGTGCGATGGCCGACCATATCCAAGTATGACATCCTTAAACTAAAAAATCAATCAGAAAGTCAATTATTTCTAAAGATTAAAAAGTTGCAAAATCAAAGCCTCAATTAAATTGAATATAAGTGTACTTGATTCATCCCAGCGTTGACAAAAGCCAGGGATGGGTCATTTTTCGGAACAACCGGCGACGAAGGTATAAATGAATGCCGATAAGTTGGATGACGTAAAAAGTATTGAACGAAGGTTTCTCGCACTTTCATTGACGGCCAATTCATTTTGTCGGCTTTTAATAATCTGAAAATATTAAGAAAGTTTATAATGTGTGAAAGTTATATTATGCTGTATATATTTTATAGAAATATAAACAAAATTATATATGTTTACCTAAATATATTTAAGATAAAGACTTTTTAATTAATTTTCAATAAGTGATTGCTTCAGATCAGCTACCAGTGATTTTTTTCAAAATAAAGTTTATCTTCTTTTCTGTAATGTTGAGATCAGTAATTCGCGTCAACTAAAAACCATTTTAAAGGCATGTTATGTTTAAATTGCCTTCGAATATAACAATTATATTGACGAATATAAATTACATATAACTAAGCAAAACTCATTTTAAAATCTGTAATTTCAATCAGTCTTTTCTAAAGCCGATAAAGATTTTCGCATCTTTGTGTACATTTCTAAACAATAAATGGCTTGAATTTCGAAACGCTTTGAACATTGAATAGTTTATGGTGAAGTTATAATTGATGAGATGAAGAGATGATGGTTTATTTATAATATTAAAAGGAAAGCAAAGAGAGCAAAACTGAAGCCTCAATGATATCTAGAGCACCATGCGGTATTGCGGGTTTCTTGAGAAAATGGTATTTCTCTATGTTATACACAAAATTACACATGAGTAATTGAAAGCCGGCAAAATTAAGTGAATTTTGTTTTTAAGAATCGAATTTTAAAAGCTCTATAAAATCCAAGCTAATCGTAAGTTATTACAACTTACAATTAATCGTTAATGTTTTAAATTGAAAAATTAACTATTAATTACATCTACTAATGATAATATCATCAATAGTGCCAATAATTATTAATTCGATTTCTGTTTTTTATCTTTTTATTTTAAACATTTTCCTGCCTTTATCTGAGATTAAGACGGTTTTTAATTTTTTTAAATTTTCTGAATAATCATATCATATAATGGAGGAGTTCAAAAAACCAGGATTAAACTTAGTTCCAAAAAGAGTTAAATCACTCGAGAAGAAAGAAACTGAAGCTTTCCCAACAAAAAGTGAAGAGGAAAAAATCCAAGAAGGAGCTCTTTCACATGTTACTTCTAAAGGCGATTTTTTAAATTGATCTACAATTTGTAAAAAGTTATTTAATAAATTAACCACTCAATTATATAATTATTTGATTTAACATAGATTCTGAAGCTAATATAGAAGTCGATTCCATTGATGAAGTGATAACTGAAGTTAAACAAGATAAAATAGAATCAACTGTCATTGCAAAATCTTATGATCAAGTTAGAGAAGACAAACAAGAAAAATATAATGCCCTTTTATCTCAACTGAAGTAAGTTTGTTTGTACAAGTAATCTAAAGTAGTAAGATAGAAATTATTGTAAATCTCCCAAACTTTGGAGGCAAAAATAGAATTGTTATTGCAAGCTATTTTATAAAGAATTGAATGATTTTTCGCTAATTAATAATTAAATTCGAATCTAGGTACAATGTACCAGAAGGAGCTGAAGTTGCAGATTCAAGATATTCTCTTGACATTCTTAAAAATGGGTCCATAATTGATCATGTTAAATTTCTCTTTAAATCCCATTTCATCATTGGAAGGTGATTTGAAATTGATATATCTAATTTTGTCATTAAACCAACATTAATTGAATTAAACAGATAGGCAACTCGGGTCTGAATGAAAATATTTTATTTCAGAATTCCAGCATGTGACATAATCGGAGAAAATCCAACAATCTCCAGAATGCATGCGGTAATTCAGTTTATTGGAAATAAAAATCAAGAATCCAAAACAAAAGAAAAAACTTCTAAAAATCAGTTTGATTGTAAAGAAAAGGGCTTGTATATTTATGATTTAAATTCAACTCATGGGACTTTTCTAAATAAGAATCGCCTTTATCCAAACAAGTAACTATTACTATTTGCTTTTTTATACTTACATAAGATATTATAATTTTCCCCCTATTCTAATACAAAATTATGCTCAATCATTAAATTCCTATTAATTTGTAAATTCACATTTTCTGTTTCTTTTAGATTTTACAGACTGAAAGTGGGACATACGCTAAAGTTTGGAAATTCTTCAAGACTTTATTTGGTTGTTGGTCCACCTGAAGACGAAGAAGAGGAAGATGAAAGATCCGTTACTGAAATTTTAAAAGAAAAACTTGAACGAGAACTCGAGAAAAAGAAATTATTGAGTGAATTATCACCGCAAGGAACCTCCAAACCTGAAGAAACTGAAGACACTGGAATTTCTTGGGGAATGGGTAATAAGCTAGCAAATATAAAATAACGAATACTTTTATTTCACATAGAATTGATGATGTATTATAGATGTAGATAATGTATTTCAAATATCTCTTTTTTTTATCTAACAGCGGAAGATGCAGAAGAAGAAGATGATTCAAAAATTAATCCATTTTCTATCGATTTCGATAATAGTGAATTGAATTTGGATAATCCGAAGAAGTCACTCAGAAGTTGGTTTGACAGGGAAGGTCATGATTTGGTGTACGATTGCCGTGAAAAGGCACCTGGGCATTTCATTTGCAGAATAAAGTAATTTCTATTTATATAATTTTTGACAACTATTATTTTAATCGCTTTTGGCTAATATGCAAAATATTATAAATTATATTTACCTATCTATTATAAAATAGTTTACCCGTGGATGGTCCTAACAATACAAGCGTGTTTGCTGAAGTTGAGCTCAAAGGAAAGAAAAAGGATGTTGTTCATCAATGTGCCATGAAAGCCTGTCAAATACTTGATAAATATGGCGTTCTTCGACAGTCGCATCAAGGTCCATTCAATTAAGTTATGAGCTTAATTAAAATTTGTTTTTTACATTTTGCATCACAATTATATAAGTTCTTTACGTTGTTTTTTATTCTTGATTCTTTCTAATTTTTAATTTTTTAAAAACAGAGGGAAAAGCTAAAAAGAAGCTGAGAAATTGGGAAGAGCAAGATTATTATTCTAGTGACGAAGACATATTTTTGGATCGAACAGGATCCATCGAGAAAAAAAGAGTCACGCGAATGAAGATCGCTGGAAAATTTGAAGAGAAAGTGGAAAATTTCGACTCATTGGTAAATCATTGATAGTTAAATTATGCCCTTTATAGAATTTTTAACAATTGATACAATATTTATTACTTATTCTCGTCCATTTTTTATACCAATTAAATCCGTAATTTTTTTACAGAGCGCAAAATTTTCAGAGATGGAAAACGAGATTAGGATAGTTAAACAAAAGATTGAGAAAGCAGAGAGAAAGAATAACGATGATGATGAAGTGGATCCACTTGATGCGTTCATGCAAGATCTCAAAGCAGGTGTTTCAGAGATGAAGAAAATGAAGCTCAAATTGAAAGTTCTTTTGGAGGAACAGAGTAAAATTAAAAAATTAATGGACATTGCCCGACCCGCGAATCTACCAGAAATAAATCTTGAGGCTTCAAGAGGCGTCAAGGCTCCTGAGCCCATTCATTTCGAAAAGAAGAGTGAAAAGGAGGAAAGTAAGATTCCGCAGATAGGAAAAAACCCTTTAGCTGAGCCATCAAATCAGAATAAAAGCTCGTCATCGTCATCCGAAGTTTTGTCCAAGCCAAAATCCACACCTGAAGAAAATTTAAAAAGAAAACTTCCGTTGAAGACTGTTGAAAAAGATGAGGTGAAAGGGATTCTGGAAGCTGACAATGATGATGTCGTTCCAACCTCTAAGCCTAAAAAGAAGGCTAAAAAGAATCCTGATAAAAATATCAAATACGAATATGATGCCAGCGATCCTGATTACTCTGTATGGGTTCCTCCAAATGATCAGGTAAACCTTGACTTTGATTATTAAATACACCATTATTATGATTAAGTTATATTATTAGTCTTTGTAGTCAAAAAGTTTAATTATGAGAATTTAAATATAAAACATATTTTCAGAGTGGAGACGGACGAACAAAACTAAATGAGCGGCTTGGTTATTAAAATCCTAAAATGGGTTTAACATAATAAACTAAATTGTACTTTGTTAAACAATTCAATGTTATAAATTATTTTTAAATTATAATTACCTTTTTTTACATTTGTCAATATTTTAGAAATGTTTCATTATAAATAACAAGTTTAGTATTTCTTCATAATGATTATTTCTCTTTTCAACGATCGATATTTCTTCTTAAGTAGCATTAATGTAAGCACCATTATTGTAATTAATGTAATTTTAAAATAAATATCAATATTTATTTTTACATTCAGCCTACAAAATCAATTTCAAACACAATAAGACTACCCCATTTAACTTAAATGTTATGTATTCATAAAGTCTATTTAACTGAAATCTTATTCATCGTTTCATCGTGCAAAGAGTGAGCATGTTTCCAATTGAGAGAGTCAATTACCTTTTTATCCATTTGCTTATCTCTCAAATCATTTTTGTTAGTGCTTTTGTGCTACACAATTTCCCTGAATGCGGTAAAGCGGATCAAATATTGATTTTCTTCCCAATGAATAACCGTTCCCATTAAGGCAATAGCTCTCTCTAGGTAGTCCATGTATGAATAAAAGAGTTGATGCTTTTTGAGAAGAAATAGTTATTAACCGCAGATATTTCTTTTAGCTAGTTCTATAAGGATTTATCCACAAACAAAGAAATAGTTGATCTCGTTGTGAGGTGAGGGAGGAAGTACCTTCAACAGCATGCATGCTCGGAAACACCGCAGAAGCAAATGCCTACAATTTCGACAATTTGAGTGAACGAGAAGTTTTAGTTCTTTCCTTGCCTTCGACCCTTCACCATATCATTTTCTCTCTCATCTCGTTCAAGTTAGCATCTTTCAAGAAGTGATTTTGGCGACTGTTGAGCCGGTTCGTTGCTCTACTGTTCAACAACGTCAATTCCACATTTCTCAATTTTTTCTCTTTCACATACCTCCAATAATTTAAAATTATTTAATTATGGTGAGTTCCATATTACTTTTAGAATTCTAGTTATTGAAAATCTCAAAGTAATCAAAGAATGTTTTGGGGGTATGATTTTAACACGTTGTTTTAAAATTAACAGCGTGAGTGCATCAGCGTACACATTGGGCAAGCCGGAGTCCAGATTGGTAATGCCTGTTGGGAACTTTACTGTCTTGAACATGGAATCCAGCCTGATGGACAAGTAAGGACAAAGGCGACTTAACAAAACATAAGGATGTATAACTATTGATTGAAATAAGAGCATATCTTTTTCCAATCTTACAGATGCCATCAGACAAGACGATTGGAGTTGGAGACGATTCTTACAACACTTTCTTTAGCGAAACTGGAGCGGGGAAACATGTTCCAAGAGCTGTTTTCGTTGATTTGGAACCAACAGTTGTTGGTAGGTCATTGTTATTCGTAAAATATTGGATAAATAACTGGTGTGATATACCACGTAAAGTTATTTAATATATACGTAAAATAATTTACTTTATACATTCAACTTTATCTAATTCAAGTCAAATTGAATTAAAAGTTCAAGTTCAGTAATACTAAATATTTAGAAGAAGAGAGATCGTGGAATGCTAAACATAAGTTATATAGATTAGTTTGTATGAGATGAGTTTTCATTCAAATTCCTCCTTTATGCTTTAATTACATGAAACAGATATCCAAAAAGACGTAAGATTTTCTTGTATGCATCTTGTGGAATTGTGTTGTGGTGAAAAAGACCAAAAGAAACAGAGTGGATCGCAATGCAAGGTGGTTCGTTCATCTTATCCAAACATACTTTTATACTTACATTTGCCCCCTTCTTTTGCGGTTCACCTCATCTTATCTTCCTTGATGAGTTGGATAGAAAACGAGACAGATCTTTTTAATGACCTCTTTAGAAACGGGTGAAAAATTTTCTTTGCTCAAAGCCTTCGATAAAGAATACGGACAAGAATGAGTTTAACCGCGTTTGCTCGTGTTTCAGATGAAGTTCGTACTGGAACTTACCGGCAACTCTTTCATCCAGAACAACTCATCACTGGAAAAGAGGACGCGGCCAACAACTACGCAAGGGGCCATTACACCATTGGAAAGGAGATTGTAGATATCGTTCTCGACAGGTGAATGATATGATCCTTCAATATGCATTATTTTTATTATGATCTGTCCTGAAATCCTTCTCCCATGAGTCCCATGTGAAAGATGAATGTTGATGATGAAAAATGAGTTTAAATCATAATTGATTTCAAAAAGGATTCGCAAACTTGCGGATCAATGCACTGGCCTTCAAGGGTTCCTCATCTTCCATTCATTTGGAGGCGGAACTGGATCCGGATTTACCTCGCTTCTTATGGAACGTCTTAGCGTTGATTATGGGAAGAAATCCAAGTTAGAATTCAGCATTTACCCGGGTAATTTCTACAATGAAAAAATGAGAATGATAAAATTGACATAGATTTAAGCACCTAAATATGAGATCAATATGTTAGTACATAGAAGAGAAAGCAAAGTAGCAGCGCGCTACACTTGAGTGATCTGCTTTCTGTTTCATAATTCATAATTTTCATTCCTTTCATTGAAAATTGATTGATTCATTATTTGATAAAAACTTTAATAAATTCAAAGTTTAATATTAAATATTCAATCTGGTTTACACGCTAATTGTTCTATTAAAGCACCACAAGTTTCAACTGCTGTTGTGGAGCCTTACAATTCAATCTTGACCACTCACACGACTCTGGAGCACTCAGACTGTGCCTTCATGGTGGACAATGAGGCCATCTACGACATTTGCCGAAGGAACTTGGACATTGAGAGACCAACTTACACAAATCTGAACAGACTCATTGGGCAGATCGTTTCCTCCATTACAGCCTCTCTTCGATTCGACGGAGCTCTCAATGTTGATTTGACCGAGTTTCAGGTTAATAACTTTTCTGAGCTCCTTTGAAACACATGAAATACTTCTCCATTTAGCTATTCAAATACATAAATTACTTTAAGCTTGAGATTTATTGTCCGGTTCCTTTTTAGACAAATCTCGTGCCTTACCCACGCATTCACTTCCCTTTGGGTATATAACTAAATCAATATTTATATTATAGCCAATCTTTTATTTTCGTGATTAAGACCATTATTCTTATCCAACACAGCCACATATGCCCCGGTCATTTCGGCAGAGAAAGCATATCACGAGCAGCTAACTGTGGCTGAAATCACCACATCTTGCTTCGACCCTGCTAATCAGATGGTTAAGTGCGATCCAAGACATGGTAAAGGCTATTTCCATTTGATTACTTACACTGCTCCATATAAAACATTTATGTATTTATAAGTTTTTATACCTATTTATTAATCCTCTTCCTTTCCTTGCGACTTTCCAACATGCATTCCACGCATATAAAACTTTCTCTTTGGCATAAAACTTCCTTTGTATTTATTTCTAAAGGAAAATACATGGCGTGCTGTATGCTTTACAGAGGAGATGTTGTTCCAAAGGTAATTTTTCAATACATCACGCCTATCTAACTATCTTTAATCTGACAAAATAAATAAATATTACTTTTAAGGTACTAGTTAAGTTTAAACCCTTTATAAAAGGGACCTGAACATTTACACGATTAATGCTACATTTTTTTCCAATATCACATTTGAAAGATTGGTTCAATCCGGAAAAACTAATAGACATTTTTGAAAATGTTCATATTAAGCAGAGTGCTTAATATGAACATTTCAAGCCTACAATATTTTTCTCTTCACAAATTAAAAAAAATATATATATATATACAAACTATCGTATATAAAAACATATATATATATATATCATATAAGACTGTAAAGTCTAAAAAAATATATCTCGAAAAATTATTTTATATTCTACAACGTTAGCAACGATTCATTTATTAAATTTTATCAAAAAATAAGTTATAAGAATAGTATCACTATTAATTAAACAGGTTTTAATAATGAGAAAGATCTTTCTCATTAAATTATGACAAATTTTTAAATAAGTATACTATATTATCCATTTTAGATTGTAAATATTTATCAGTTTGTAATAAAATCTCTGTTGATTCGAATACACTCTTCCCATCGTCATTTTAGATCTCTAATACTCTATAGGCCAATGCCTCCTCTCCATAAACATAATCTGCTTTTGCTAAAAGCTTAATGTTCATTCATAAATGAACAGTTCTAAGGTATGGTATATACGTAATTAATCATTCTTCTTAAGATTCTTCTTTTGTTATAATACTGGATTATATTTAAAATATAAATATTTTCTATTAAATAATTTTTAAAAATTCATTAGAAACGGTGAAAATGAAATAATTTTCCGAGATATATTGTTTTAGACTTCACAGTCCCATATGCATTTTGAGTTTCAAAATAAATTAATTTCAATTAAATGGAATGAAAATGTCGATATGGAAACTCAAAAGACTTACATTTATTATTTGTATGTATTAGGATGTGAATGCAGCAATTGCTGCTATCAAAACGAAGCGTACGATCCAATTCGTTGACTGGTGTCCGACGGGTTTCAAAGTAGGGATCAACTACCAGCCACCAACGGTTGTACCCGGCGGCGACCTTGCCAAGGTAAATTGGGCATAAACCAACCTTCTGGAAGTAATTATGGGTTTGACAGGTTCAAAGGGCAGTTTGTATGCTGTCGAACACAACCGCAATTGCAGAAGCATGGGCTCGCCTCGACCACAAATTCGACTTGATGTAAGATTTGAGAATTATTCACATTAAAAATATAATACATAGCTATATAGTCAACTACTCGCAAGTTTTGTCGCTGTATTTCTTGTTTGAAGTGAAGATAATAGAAAATTATAATGACTTAAAGAAGACAGTATGATAATACAGACAGTATTCTTAAAGGTATGCCAAGAGAGCATTTGTTCACTGGTACGTTGGCGAAGGAATGGAAGAAGGGGAATTCAGCGAGGCTCGTGAAGACTTGGCTGCTCTTGAGAAGGACTATGAGGAAGTTGGGATTGACTCCGTTGAAGAGGTACTCAAACTTCATTTATCTGCATATCTTTATTTAATAATCATTATTTAAGAGAATCTTAAAACTTTTCTTGATTCACAGGGACATGGAGAAGAATATTAAAAATGCAATTTGCCCCAACTATCAATTTTAGTAAAAATGAATTGATTTTTCATCCGTCCATAATTTTAAGAAGTTTTTAAAGCATTTAAATTAATAATAATTTAATACTAAATCCGACGTAAGCCTACATTTTCAATTACTTTTATGGATAACAATTTCTGATATTATTTAATAAACAATTAGTGATTACTTAATTGTAATAAATGAAGAATAAAGAACATGATAGTTGTAATAAAAATAGAGTAATTTGGAAGTATTGCAATTAAGTTACCTGTAAATTTCATAACATTAATGATTCAATGATATTAGAAAAGTACCATATTCACATTCCACACATGTTTTACTAAAGCATCTTTCATTTAATTTGAACACGGCCCCAAAGTGCATTAGAAATCCTCATTCGGGGCCAATGAGTATTTCTTATTATGCTATAGCCCCGAATGAGCATTTACGAGCATTTATTATGACCAGGGCCATGGTCAAATTAATTTTAATTAATATTAATTTTTATGCTTGTGATTCTCGTTCAATTATCATTTCAAGTGAAAGTGGAATATCCCTCATAAAAATATCGGGAAAAATTTTAACTCGCTCAAGATAAACTGGGATTATATTTTCAGTTGAAATGACAATTACTAATTGTAAATTAGACGTTAATTTTATAACGATTCCAACTTTTATATTCTTGCGCATTTTACTTCAACTATGGTATGTTTTTCAGACAAACTACTTCTTGACGTTCTAGATTCAAATTCTATGTATTTTATAACTAGGTATAGAATTGTTGAAATAAATATAATAGTAGATCCATATTTGTAAATTGTTGGACCACCCAAGTTATTCCAAGACTCCTATAGAATAGACCACCAGAGTTTGGTGGGTGACCAGACTGCAAGTACCAGTATCGTTTATGGTTTATGAGGTCTGGAATATTCTTAACTACAAGTTTGCAACGTCAATTTCATTTGATTACCCATTAGAGTCATTTTTTTGTTCCAAATTTTTCCCTAATAAAACGTTAAAAATTGTTAATTTCTTAAAATGAGTTCCACAAGTCCGAAAGTGCCAAAGAAGATCTTGGTTAAGTACGATGAAAATCTTCCTGCCCTTGCTACGCTCAAGAAAACATATTGGGATAGTAAGTTCGTTGGATTAGAAATCCATTTCCATGATACATCTTCTTACTATTGTTCTTTTGTAATTAATATAAATGCAATGAACAATGAAACTCATATAATTTGTTTCGTCTCATCCATTCCACTCTATTGCATAATAGTAAGTTGATCCATTTTTGACCTTTCAGCGAATGCTCAATATCAGAATCAAGCGTTGTTAAATTCTCCTTGGGTGGACTTCTATGATTTAATTGTCACCATCGAAGAGTTGGACTTGCGTCCGCTAACCGAGAATAAAAATCACTTTTATTATATTAAGCGGTCTGTTGGTGAATTCAACTACTTTCTCCGTGAACGTCCATCCATGAACTCCATTTGTGGCTTCTGCAAGAAGAACAATGAAAAGTCCCAAGTTTACGAAGCTCATCAATTGTATGATAAAGGCAAAATATCATGTCCTATGCTTCGGGGTATCGTATGGTGAGTCTACTAGCTTTAATATAAGATTATTAATTCAATTCCAATATACTATTGCAGTAAAATTTTTTAGCTTCGGTAAGGTTAGGGCGAAGGGCAAATATTTATATAATCGTATACTAGAATTTTACATTTTGCATCTTGAATTTTTTTGTACGACGCCTTATAAGATATGTACGAACCTCCCTCACCATACAATTACAAGCTCCCATGTACTGTTTGTATCTGTTCCCCGTATAGACTTTATGTTAAAATTACATTGATATTTTTGATATAAAAGATAGAACTAAGCATGCTAAAAAAGATGCAGATTCTCATAAATAAAATGAAAAGTACTTCTGCTAAATAACTTAGTTTTTTATTTTATTTCAGCCCACTTTGTTTCGCTACGGGGGATGTTGCTCATACGCTGAAGTATTGCCCAAAGCTGCAGAGACATCAGACTAAACAGGCGGTTCGCTCTCAACGCATTGTGAATAAAAGGCGCTCAAGCTCTCGCTCTCAAGACATTTACGAGATTTCTCGTTCTCAACAATTTTGTGATCTTCGACTTGGCCTGACACGATCCCGATCACTCGATCGAGCTCTGAGAAATTCTTCCAATAATCCCCATAAAAGTCTTTAACTATTTTTATTATGTAAAGAATTTGAAATAAATTGATGAATTTCGAGAAATAATCTCAACAAAAAGTCCGTTTTACATTTTATTTGATCATTATTATAAAGTAAATACTCATTTAAGCAATTAAGCCATTAGTTTTCGCCAAAATGAATCTTCAACTATTAGGTAAACCATTTATTCATTAAAAAATATCCAAACAAGCCAAGTTAAATAAACCAAGATAGATTTAAACTTTTCATTTTTAATAAGCCGAAAATTTTTATTTCAGAGTCGTTTGGACAAAATTACCCGGAGGTGAGTTACATGATTCTGTCATGATTTTACCCAAATTACAAAAATTAATAAATAAATAAATGCAAATTGTAATTAAATAGGAATATGACGGGGCTCTGGATTGCATCTCGCTTGCAGTAACAGCAAATTTTAATAAACAAGGAACTCTTCTTGCTGTGGGTTGCAATGACGGTCGAGTAGTTGTTTGGGATTTTATGACCAGAGGAATTTCCAAGATTATCAGCGCACACGCTCATCCGGTTTGCTCAGTCAGGTAAATTTATTTATTCTACTACGTACTTTAGTAATCGAATTTAAATTTTGCGCATTATACTAACGTCAATTTAATCTATTTTCATTTCTTCCAAATATTTGTATTTAAGGTTTAGTAATCAATGATTTAATTTTAACATTTTAAATTTAAAGTTGGTCGAGAAATGGAAGGAAATTGTTAACAGCCTCTACCGACAACAACGCATGCATTTTGGATGTAATGAGTGGCGACATTGAAAATAAATACAGATTTCCATCACCTGTTTTAAAGGTAATGAAAGAATTTGAATTTCACTTTCAAATCCAAACGAATTCAAGCGAAATAAAGGTTATATCATAATTTGTTAAAGTGTAAATTATAAAATTCTTAATTATTTCAGGTTCAATATCATCCAAGGGACGCCAATTGGTTTTTAGTATGCCCAATGCGCCATCCTGCTCTTTTCGTAAATGTTGATAGTTCGGTTAATAGTCTTGAACTCGAAGAAGATGTAAGTTTATCAATATGCCACATTGGCTTATTTCTAATTAAAATTCAAAATATGAAATAATGGACGAGTTTATTAAAATCTATCATTGAATTGCTCAATAGGATGATTTAAACATTTTTGCTTCATTTGACCGACGAGGAACTTTCATTTACACTGGGAACTCCAAAGGCAAAGTAACGATATACAAAGTCCCTGAATTAACAGTAGAAGCCAGTTTTCGAATTGGCCAAGGAGCGGGAACAACTGCTGTCAAGAGTATTGAGTTCTCTCGACGTGGAGAGTAAAATTTTAATTGTTTTTAAAATAATTGATTTTTTAATAATTAATATTGAATTACCCTATTTTCAAAATTTTACTTAACTTTTGTGTTCTTGTGTAGATGTTTTCTTATCAATTCCGCTGACCGAATCATACGTGTTTATGATACGAAAGAAATTGCAAATTGTGGCATAGACGGAGAAATTGAGCCAATTCAGAAACTTCAAGATTTAGTGAACAAGTGGGTCTTTTTTTAAGCTCATTATTATTAGAGTTAAAAACAATTAGATAAAAAATAAAAAATATTTATTTTATAGAACCATGTGGAAAAAATGCTGTTTTTCTGGTGATGGGGATTTCATATGCGCTGGATCTGCAAGACAGCATGCGTTATACATTTGGGAAAAGAGTATGGGGACGCTCGTTAAAATTTTACATGGGACAAAGGGAGAACTTTTACTGGATGTTGTCGTAAGTTTATCATTCTATTTATTTTAACTAGTTAATTTAATTTTATTCATTGTTTATCAATGATTTTATTAGAATTCTAATATTTAGTGAATTCTTATTCTTAACATCCTGTTCATTTTGTATTCGTTTAAATGATTTTAGTGGCATCCTGTAAGACCCATCATTGCATCAATCAGCAGTGGAATTGTTTCAATTTGGGCTCAAAATCAAGTTGAAAATTGGTCTGCTTTTGCACCCGACTTCAAAGAACTCGACGAAAATGTGGAGTACGAGGAGAGGGAGTCGGAATTTGATATCGAGGATGAAGATAAAATTGTCGAACTTGAAGCTGAGAACGGCGAAGAAGAAGACGAAGTATTTAACTTTACATCAACATCATTTAGTTAAATGGAATATTTCAAACGTATAAGTTAATAAATATTCTTAATCTAAAATGTTTTTTTACAGATTGATGTGACAGCCGTTGAATCTATTGCTGCATTTTGTAGTTCTGATGAAGAAGGCGAGGACTCTTCAGCTCTCACATATCTTCCCATTGCTCCAGATGTAAGCTCAATTTACTTTATTTGTATCGAAGTCTAATGAATAACTTTGTCACTCAACGGGTTCAAGAAAAATATTCAATGTTTTTATTAAGGTGGAAGATGCTGAAGAATCCTGGGCTCCGGCTGCAGACCAGATAATCGCTACTGCGACTGAAGATAATAATAAGAGAGAAAGGTACTCAGATCATAAAGAAAATAGCCCTTCTGGGAACAAAAGGAAGAAACCCAAAGTATACGATATGAATTTGGAAAACGCTCCAACTGACGGTAACCTTTGTTTCATTAAATTAACAGATTTAAACCAATTTTATTCCATTTATTATCGTAATTTTGTAAAATATTTAAATTTTCTTAATTTCGTATAATTTTTTTTACAAGTAGAGATGCATCCACTTCTGAGCAACAAGCCTAGTAAAGATAAGCCGCACAGGAAATCATCGACGAGTATGCACCGCCCCAAATCTGAATCAAAGAAATATCATAAAGAAAAATAATAATGTACTATATTCCTAATTGAATATTTATTAGAAGTAGGTTTAGAAAATTAATTTACTTGTTTAATTTTTATACTCACATTCAATTCGTAGACAATTGAATTACTTCTTAAATCTTGTACTTGTATTATTAATTATTAAAAGTTTCACATTTATAGGTAATAAGAATAATTTTTGAATAAAATCTAATTAATTTATCATCATTTGTATTGTTTTCCATTTTAATAAATAAATTATCTATGCCTTTATGATAAATTCTATCTAGAAGTTTTATTGGAACATTTTTAGAACGGTATATAAATTGAAGTTAATTTGCATATTTATTCAATTAGCCTTCATTTATTTGACTTCATAATAATTATAACAAGAAATGTGTACATAAAGTCTTCACACTCTAACTTTACTCAAAACAAATAACTATTATTTATTCTTGTCTCAAATAATGATAACAAAGGAATATTAAAATATTTAATCAAACTGCATCAAAAACACTTAAAGAGTTGAACTCTTAACTAGAGACTTACATCGGATCAGACTATGATTTGTTTTTCTAGGATTTGAGGAATAAAGCCCAAATAAATAATAGTCTTAAGTGGCACAAAATATATGTTTATTTAAAAATTATTAAGTACCTATCTATTTTAGCTTATTTTATTACAAAAAAATCTCAATTGAGTGCTTCTCTACTATTAAATTTCAATTCGTGTTGATTTAAAAGACTACAAATTAAATTCAACGTTCATCAAGAATGAAGTCCTACTTTACTAGTGACATTGAATTACAATTATTTTATTACTTTTTGTCAGTATTAGTCAATCATCAAAGCAAAAGAGTTTGCATTCGATGAAGATTAACCCAATTTTGGTTATGGAAATGCATGTTCGATATTTGTAATTATTAGTATAATAATGAACACTTTATTATGCTGTATAAATTAACTTCTAAGTTATTTAATATTCAAAATCATGGATCTTAAACATGGTGATGAGTTTAATGTCATTTTCTATATAATAATTAATAAGACAAAAGAGAATGTACTAGTTTTAGCATTCAGCCTCCTAAAGATAAGCTACATCCGAGGCGGAATTGATTCTTCACGTGATTGATGGAACCACACAACGAAAAATTAAAGGGTATGGGCGCAAATCTCTTCTCTAACACTCCTGTTACATTCCATTCACTGTCGACAGATCCTAAAAATACAATGATTAAGTTAATATCCTTTCAATTAAATAATTAATTAAAATTAATATATATGACTCCAAAAGTTAATTCTAAAAATTATTGAATACCCCTCATCGTGAAGTTTGCTTTCGGAATATCATATTGATATCCTACGGTTCCAATGAATTGTTGCTGCATTGGTCGATTATCAATTTCAAGACCTAGTTGAATATCTTCATTAAGTCTGTAGTAATAACTGATGCCCTGGGCGTGATTTCCAGCGTATCCACTCACGATTGAATTTTCAGCTGAAAAATAAGACAAAATTAAAATCCATTCACGAGAATAAAAAATAATCTTTAAAAATTAATGTTACTTGAATAACGTGCACAGGCAGCCATCACTGTTGCGGAACCATCGGGTATTTGAGGGGCTTTCTGATACATCATCTCTCCTCCAAGAGCAATCTGTGGTGTTACTCCAAATAGACAGGAAGCGACAGCAATTCCTAAAAAGTTAAACATTTAGAGTTAAAAGTTAAAGGTAAGCTGTATTGTTAGTTTGGTCAAAGAGTAAGAGAGTCAAACTATTTACCTGTAGAATTGAACAAGTTCGGATTGACAAGAGTGAAAGTCGAAGTCCAATTTTTCCCACGGAGATCCATGACGCCTTGGTATGTCACAAATTTGCTATTAAGTACCTGCAAATCACATGTTAAACTTCAAATTATAAGGAATTTTAGCCTTTAATTTGAAAGAGTTGAACCAAAAATGAAAATATAATGTTATACTTAATTTAGCTAATGTATTTCATATTAAATTAAGTATACTGAATTACTTGTGCAGCAAATTTAAATTTCAAATTTTCGTTAGGGCTGTTTACAAGCTGAGCATTTAAATTTCCACTCGGGTCCATGTCGCCCATCAAAATTACATTGGGATCAGATGGAGTTGTCTAAATTATAATAAATAACACTGAATTTCAAAACAACCCTTAACAATTTGTTTTAATTTGCTAATATTAATTTCATATTTATTACCATTTTAGTCCCTACGTAAGTAGCCCCAAATCTGTAGCCTGAAGGAACTGTATTGGCGAGTGTGAGGGCATGAGATACTTGGAACCCTTGATTAAGGCCTTTGTTAATAACGACTTTTGCTCCTTCGAATGGGACCGGAAACAAATCTGAAAAAGAGTCAAAAATGTAAATTCATCAACAAAATATTTCATCAAAGTTTAAAGTAGCGGAGCGTAGTTAACATAATTTAGATTTAGATAAAAATTGATTTCTATATCATACCTTTGCATTTTTTAGAAAGCTCATCATGAGGTCCGGGGTTCAACTTAAACTTTTCATTGACAGGTTCGGTGGTATCTGAAGGAGGACAGACGGGAGGTGGAGGTCCGTCTCCTGCTGGTCCACTCGGTTGATATTGTGGAGAGGGAGGTGAAAAGACAATGGAAGGGTCAGCAGAAGAACAATGCACGACCGATTGTTTATTCCCCATTATGTCTTCTTTCTTTCAGAGTCCTTTCCTTCTCAGCGAATTAGTACCTATTACATAATTATGAATAAAATATAATAATTAACATTTAATGGCGAATATCTTCCTAAGAGCAAGTTAGAAATTAAATTTTCCGTTTATTGATTGATTAAGCGATTCGTTGCTTTACATCCATAGTTTCTGTATCTCTTATCTGACTAGAAATTATCTTATCATAGGCATTTTAATTATTTTAACAGCAATTAAATTTTTAACTACCCTTCACTTTAACTCCGACTAAACTATTTAGAATTAAATTATAATTTTAATCAATATAAAACTTACAATGACGATCAATCACATAAATAACCACTCAATTTTATAGAAATGTAGGCTTTTAATTAAGCATTAACTTACTAGAAACGTAAACTCATTCGCAAAATAAATTCTAAACTTGCTCGATAAATGAAGTATTGGGGAATGAAAATAAAATCATCCACACTTACCAAGAGAAAAAGATTCAGCGTCAATTGGAGAGGAAAGGCCGGAGTTGTGGGATAAATTCGCGATGTCTGAAATGAGCTCGAAATGTTTGCCGAATACACGTGGTTCATATAGAAGGAAAGGGGGATTGAGTTTTTGAGTCTGCCACCGGATATCGGACTGCGCCCTTGTTCGGCACTTCGATGGGCGACACTTGTGCTCATTTGCACAAACCAAGTCCAAGACTCAAAGTCAATGGACTCCCACAAACAACTACCCTTTTATTAACAACAAAACCAACCATTAGTTAATTAAAAAATAGAGAACATATTCCACTTTTAATCACCATCATTGTTGAACCAAAGTAGAGCAGTTAGCCAGTAACATTATTTAGTTGTCTTTTATTCAAAATCAGTAATTACCAATTCCTTCTTGTCTATAGATTTATTATTAATTTCTTTTGTTTTTGAATCTTTATTGAGAATTTCAATATTTTATTTCTAAAATTTATATTTTATAAACAAGTCTTCAATCCAATTTGAAATAATAATTGTTTGAAAATGATTCATTCATTTTTGAACACTTGTTCTGCATTTACAATTTAGTAAATTGTTAAATTGTCCTTTGTTGGTTATTTTGGAGAGTTAAATTGAGGCGTAGTTAAATAATTCAAATTCCTTTTATCCAAGTTAACGCATTGTGTTGTGTTTCGAATAAGTTTAATTAAATCATCAAATGAAGAGGATCGACATCAGGATTAATTTCAACTGGAGTTAAAATTAATGGTAAAACACGAACTTTTAACTTTTTGTTTCTTCCCATCCATTGGATGGTTAGAGTGAATGTATTCCTGTTTTAAACAAATTGATATTATATTCTTCTTGTAGCACTCAGCCGAGTTGCCATTTGCAATTGAACTTAAATAATTACGCTAAACATCCTTATAGTTAAACCCCTTATTCTCGATCGATAATATTGGGTCGCTCGGAAAAGGTGGTGCAAAGTCACTAGAAAGATCTGAATGACAATTCACCTTTACTGTGTTGTGAAGTTTGCAATTTAGTTAATTAAAGTGAAAATCCCTTAAAGTGATTTTGACATTCAATCATTAAGAACTCGTTGAAACTTCGATTTAACATTTTCTCTCTTGAGAAAATTGCTAGACAATTATTAAGTTTGTAAAAGCCTTGCGTGGAATTGTGAATTTCTCATAATGTCCATTGAGACATCTTGTACATCTCCAGGAGCTGGAGACGCTGGAGTATTAGAAATTGATAGAATTATGTCGACTGCGCGATACAGGAACAATTTTATGTTTTCAAATTGTCCTAATTTATATTTAATATTCTTTGGAACATGAGCTAAATACGAAGATTTAGAGTGTGCCGAGTGTAGACTCTAAATGAGTCTTATAGAACAATCTGACTTTCGTCACAATGAGATCCAATCGCGACGGCTACGCTGCTCACTGGAGGTTCTGTCTGTCACCAATACCTTGATTTTGCAAATGAAGATTTCATCTTCACTTGTTGCTGATTTGCAAAACAGCCGAATGAAGAAGAATCGTAAAGCCATAGCCTCATAGGGAATTATGAAAATGTGTCCTTCTTCCTCCAACATCATATCTTCACAATGATAAGAATGAAGATGATCGATCCATCATTCACCATTCAACACACGACTTCAGCGGTGAAGTTTAATCATTTGGGAACACCGAGAGAAAATAATGTTCATCGCCCTATCGTATTAGTCGTCTTTTAAATTGGATATGAACGTTTCTTCATTTGTATAAACATTAATTAAGCCAATTCAATAGTTTCATTATTTTGAATGGTTTCATTGTCCGACTATCCTGGCCCAACCTTGAGCCTTGACCTTGACATCGAGACTTTAAATTAATCACGCTAATCATTTACAATGCCACAAACAGCAGACATTTATCGGATATTATTTGTGTTCAAAGGGAAATCTAAAAAAAGTTAACTTCGTTTCATATCCAAAACCGCCTCAACATTATTCAGTCTTCATCAAGTTTTAATGGACTATAGAAAATCATAGAGTCGAGTGATTTCTGAGTCACTTGGCTGCTCCAACTCCTCCAACTGATACATAGTGTTTATTTATTAAATCTAAAATGTAAAGAATTAATCAAGAAAATGGTGAATCAACTTAAGGTCTAATCATTGCATGCAGAATATTTATTTCCTTCGATCGGTAGATTTTAAAATATTTGAAAATTAACTTAAAATACAACTAAATACTTGCTAATTAAACAAATATTAAAAAATTATTATTTAATAGGTTATTACAGATTATTACTTAAAGTTTTACATTATTTAAACGTGGTGGTATTGAAAAATATTATAAGGAAGTGAAAATGATGCTAATTTTAATGAAATCTTCGCTAACTCAATGCTTCTGTATAGGTTTAAAATGAGAGACAAATATCGAGTGACTGGGAAACAACCCCTGAAGTCGACCATTGGAAGAGTTGGTCGCTCTGATGAAAGGAACTTTAAAGGAAGAGACAGAGGCTTCCAAGGAAGAAGACGTTCCAGGTTCCGATCAAAATCCCCCATCCGATCAAAATCCCCCATCCGATCAAGGGTACCGATGAGGCATAATCCTTTAAGTAGAGATGTTCGTGAGAGGCTCGATGTGGAAAGAGAGAGGAATTCAAAAATGGATAGGGGAAGAGAAAGAGAACGGGAAGGGAGGAATAGACTTCGGATGGATGAAGGTGAGAAATATTTAGTTGATCATCTGAGTTATCAAATATGTAAGAAAGCCAATGTTTATGAAAATTATATGAATTTAAAGGACGAAGAATGGAAAATGAAAGAAGATTCGCTGACGGGGGCCGAGGAGAAAAGAGAAACAGAGATTCGAGAGGAGAAGATAGAGACAGAGATCGAGATACAAATCAGCGGTTAATAGCTAGAAAAATAACAAAGTTTATTTAAATATTATTTCCCTTAATAGCTTGCTATTGAATTAATTAATGAAGTATAAATTCCTTTATAATCATTTAAACAGTTGGGGCCATGGTGGATATAAGGAGTTGTATAAGAAAGAGTTTGATGGGAAAAGAAACGAGAGAGGTTTTGAAATGCGAGGTTCTCTTTCACCTTCAATGAGAAGATCCCGGTCTCGTTCTCCGATTAAAACTAAACCTTCAAGATCAAGGTAAATAAAGAACATCAGTATCGAGTATATTTTCCAAATTAAATTTTTTATATTTCATTATAAACATTTAACTTTAATTTAAGATGGTTTAATTAATTTTATAAGGAATGATGAGCGTCATTCTGGCCAAAATATAGGAAAGATAGAAATGACAAGCATTAAGAGATTTCCCTCGACGAAGAATAAAGAAAAATTAGATGGCGGACCGTCAAACGAGTCAAATGTTTTAAAACAATCGTCTGTTTCAAAAAAACTTAAGCCTAAAGCAATGAGTATTAAAACTGTGCGGAGCATTTTAGAAAAATCCAAATTGAGGAATCAGGAGAAAAATGCTGGGCTATCTTTAAGCCCTTCATCTGTGTCGACGGGATCTCCAAAGTCAAAGAACAAGATTATTAGTAATTCTAATAAATCTGACTCGAAGGCAAGATACTTTAATTATTGATCTTAAATATTCAAATATTTGAATTTTAAATCATTACTTCTAACGCTGTAAACCTTAAAATAAAGTTTTTACTGATTGATATTTGTCCAAATGCAAATGCAAATGCTTCAAAGTTATTTAAAGTTTAAATTTTCGATTAACAGGAAAGTAGGGGTTCTAAAAGTGATGGGATGAGTTCTTCCGAAGACGAAGATGTTCTCCAGCTTCACCCTAAAACAAAAGGGAGAAGTCGATCATTTTCTTATTCTGGTTCTTCCTCTTCAGATGACTCAATGAGTGATAGTTCAGCTTCTTCAAATCCTATCAAACGTAAAAAGGAAGGCGGAAGAAACTCTTCGACTTCAACTTACAGCGACTCAGATAGCTTCTATTCGGATTTTTCAGCCAAAGAAAATCCTATCAGAAAGGCTGTCGGGAGCCAGAGTACTCCAAAGACTACAACGAGCAAGAAGTCTGAAATGACCGAAAATGCATCAAGTCCCATTGCCCCTTCGACTTCTAAATTGCCAAAAGGTTGAATTTTTATTCACGTCTTAAAATTTTGTCCTTAACAAATTCCTAGTTATAAAGATGGCTGCGATTTCTATAATTTGTGTGTTTTAATTTTAAAAATATTTTCAGCGAGCAAAGAGACTGGAGCTAAAAGTTCTAATGCATCTGTGAATAAGATCTCGAGCCGAATTAATTCACAAGTTTCAGTTCCGAATGCTCCTTCTCCAACATCAAATCCCATTGGTAAACGAAAAGGAACTTCCTCGGGAACTGGTACTACTAAAAAGAAAAATTCAGGAAAATCACAATCCCAAAGAAAGCGACCAGAAAGTAAGAAAATAATTGATGAAATTCATTAATTGAATTTTAAGATTTAATTATTATGAAGGTCCTTAACTCTTTTTAAATTTTTTGAATAGAAATTCGATCAGATTCTGGAGAAACAGACACGAGCTCAGAATCGTCTTCAGAATCTGACTCAGAACCTCGTATGACATTATCAGAACGGTTTGCAAAGCTGAATCAAATGTGCAATGATAAAAGAGAATTTGCTAAACCCATTTTATCTCCGGATGAAATTGACAAAAAGTTAAAAGTTGTCAAAGATCTCAAGAGTTCTGATATGAAGGTTTTCATTGAATCTCCTTCACCAAAATTGCAGAAAAGGTAATATACTCCTCCAAGGAACCATAAAGCCAACGGTTTTTCTAAATATTGTTAACTTAATTAATATTAACCATATTTATTCTTCATGTTGTTGATAATGAGTGTCATCATGCTCAATAACAACATGACCTTAAATTTCACCGATGCGGATTTAAAAAAATATTTGAGAAAAAATGCACTTATAATTTACCAACTAACCATAAAGCCAGGTCCAATATCTTCAGTTTTCAAGATTTTTAAAGATAATTTGTGATTAATTATTATTAATTTCTATTATTATCTTTACAACTCAGGCGTTGACTGCTAAAATATAAAAATTAGAATTAGAATTAGAAATAGGAAATAGAGAGGGATAATCTCTTAAACAAAAGTGAAGAGGGACTTTTACCCTATATCATGCAAATGGAGTAGCAGGAAGAGAAAAATGACATCTTATTGCAAGATTAAAGGATGTCGTCAAAAGATGCATAAAAGAAAGCGTGATCAAGCGAGATCACGGAGCATTACTTCACCATGGACCCGAGTATAACCAAGTGGGAGTTAAGAGATTAGGTCGAGTGTGAATGTTTCCTGATGCTTTTTCCAAACTCTGGTTAGACTGGCTAAATGACACCGAAATAAAATCTTCACTTCCCAATTTTTGTAAAGATCGGATCAGTATTGTCCAAGATATCCACGTAGCAACGTTGTGATTAGTGTTTTCTTACTTTTGAGACATTTAATGTATTAAGATAGGAATCTCTCAAAATTACGTGACACAATCAAAGGTTGCTACGTGGATATCTTGGATAATCCTGATCCGATCGTTATAAAAATTGGGGTGTGACGACTTTATTTCGGTGTCAGTTGACTAATCTAACCAGAGTTTAGGAAAATCATAAGGAAAAAACCCTCCCCACCCATTTCTTACCCCCATGATGGGTACATTCAAGATATAACTGAGATTTGATTTCAAAATGCCGTAGAAATCTTTTGATTCATTATATAAAATTCAAATTTTTAGAGTCTTTAATAAAGTGACGAGAAAGTTCGGAAAATGGTTTTATGGTTAGTTGAAGGAGTGTACAATGTTTTTATGATTTGTTAATGTAATTGAATTGTGAAACGTTTCTGTTAATTAAATATAATAAATTAGTTAATTAAACATTACAAACGAATCAAAATCTCCTGTTAATGAACTTCATATTTCCAGATCTCGTCCTGAAAGTCCCGAATACGGTGCAAATGAGAAAAGATACTCTTCTATTGAGCGACGAAGACACTTTGAAAAAATGCAGCGAGACGAGCCACAAGACCGTCCTGCTGATTGGACTGATGCTAGAGTTCGTTATATTTATTACAAGTAAGCATTTTTCAAATAATTATTAAATGTTTATCAAATTCAATTATCAAATTCAATTTCTTTAAGGGATCGAGGGTATTTCAACGATCGTCCATTAACTCTTGAAGAGTATGTGAAATGGGAAACTTGGTGGTACAAGTACCGAGACTGGCTTGCAAACACGGGATACTACGACAGATTGAACCAGGAGCATTCAGAGCCCCGCTTTGACGATAGAGGAGAAATGCCTATGAGATCTTCCTGGGCTCACATGCAGCCACACTATCCTCATAACATGAGATCTGAAGCTCCAACCAGGAGAGTTGAAAGATACAACGCTTCTTTGCCTCCTCGTCAATTCCAACGTGAGCCTCTTCCGTTGAATCACGTACCAATTAGGAGCAGGATTGGGAGAATTGACAGAAGCTCTCTGGTTGTCAATATCCGTCAAGGAGTTAATTCATTTGGGAATACTTCTGGTCTTGGAAGAAGAGTTGGGGTCATCAAGAACGTTAATAACTCTCGATTGTAGAAAATACAATAGTTCTATTTGTTTATTTTTTAAATTTTCTTTTGACGTCTATAACGATTTAACTAAATTCGTAAATGCTACATTTTAATTTTATTTTAATAATTATTATTTTGACTAATATTTTTAATTTAATCATTAGTTTATATAGACTAAATATCAAATAGAATGATGGATATTTTCAATATTACCTAAACCGTCAAATTATCTCAACCATAATAAATGTTGTAAAACGTGTAAAAATTCATAATTTAGTTCCTTGTTGTTTGTAATAACAAGAGTCCTTCGTTTGGAATTGTGAATATTAATAATCTTATTGTTAGATTATTAATCTATGTCAATTAAAAATTAAATATGCCTTCAAAACTCCTGAATGGATTTACCCAAATATAAGTAGATTTACTTTTCTTTGCTAATTTAATTATAAACGTTAATAACAGGATGTACAGTCCGCGACAATGACTTAGGAACTTATGAAAAATATTTTTAATTTCTTCAATTTTAAAGCTATTTAAGAAATATTATAGTGAACTATTTACCGTGACCTCTTAAACAT
>VJMY01000816.1:0-30417 GCA_009869795.1 Neelides sp. FZ-2019
GCCTGACCTTTTTTATTTTCATGGTACCTTGGAATCTCGCATATTAGCAAAATGTTTATAATAAATTCACGAATATGATTTTTATGAAGAAAAGTATAATTTGATCAAATATTATGTTAACATTTTAGCGACTTCAGGGTAATTTTTCCAACATTTCCATGAAAATAAAAAAGGTCAGGCAGAGATCTTTGTAAGTCATAGTAAGATGCGTTTAGTGTATTAAAATGCTTGAGAGAACAATAGAAGAATGGAGCTAGATGGAATCAATTAATTTTTACCATAAATGGATTGAGAATCGTTCAAGAGCTTAAACTATTCTTGAGAATTGGAGCTAATTATTCATACATACATAAATATTCGTAGCATGAGAAAGATAAAGAGTTATTTTATATAGGAAAATACATACAATTGAATTCGAAATTCACTTCCGTTTTTCCAACCCTTGTTCAACATGGACTCGAGTGTGTAAAAAGGGCACATGTGATTCGAACCTTGGGTATAAATTTATAAATGTTTTTTGTTGCCTCACACTAATAATAAAATGGGATTCGTGGATAAAATATGAATGAAGGAATCTGAAATGAATCGAGGAATTCAGGAAGTCTTTTTTTAATATTCTTCTATATCTATTAGTGAAGCCTCAATACCCCGGCAGACCAGACTGCGTTATCGTATTTACAAGATTACACCACTCATCCTCAACACACACACCACACGTCCGTCTGTCTGGAGGACCGATGAGTGAAGAAAGTGCATATGGAAATTGGGATGAAACATGATATATGAAGATTTCCGAATTCCATAATGAGCTTCTTTCGCTGATTGATTGGACAATTGGACTCTTGTCATTTTTCTCATTACGGGCTGTGGCCGAAGCTCCACTACACCGTTCGTAGCACATTTAGAATGGAAAGCTCTTCGTCCACTTCGAAAGATACACCTGACATAGAGAATAAGTATTCCAAGTCTCATATCCTGTTCCTGGTTTCATTTGAAAGATCTCTTGTCTGATAGAATTCTACTTTCATCATTCCAAGTTACGATTACATTTTATTAAGTTTGTCGTATTACATGGGAAACTTTGATGGAAATATGTAAACCCTTCTTGTTTGTGTTTTATTATCATATCGTACCATAATATAACAGTATGTAATAAGTATTGTATTTGCTATTTTGAATACAGAAATAACAACAATGCCAATGTATTAGGTATAAAACATCTTCGTGTTTGATAGTCATATGGATTTTATTTATATTTTATATACACAATTACATTTACGCTGCTAGGCACTTTACACTCATTTCTTAAATGAGGGAACGATTATGCAATTACGAATTTACGCATGTAACGTCCTCACAAATTACCATTTTCACACCTTGTTCAGTTCATTTATTATACTTACTTGTAGGAATACGAAAGATTTTACAAACCATTAAATTATCATGCATTTATTAGCATTTAGAATTATTACTTTATATTTAACAAAAAATCATTTTGGCATCGAATTACGACAAATGAATAAAATAGTTCTTGTGAATACTAGATTTTTCTCCATTTATTATATCACATACTCTTTTAATTACAATTTGTTTAATTTTTAAAGAGAGAGAGAGATTCTGATTTAATTTTCTCAGTTATATATTATGCCCTTACAGTTGAAGTAAGGTAAATTGTTGAATTTTATCAAATTTATATTATTATTGAGCGCATAATGCAACCTATTTATTTATCAGCTTCCCGCCGCTATGCTATTTCGTTTGCATTTTTGAGAACTGAAGAAGATGTAAAATTTGCAATATATTATAAATGTCTTCTCTAAGTATGTAAATAGGAAGTGAGAAGAGAAGATAGAATCAAATCATTAATAATGAAAAGTTATTGCTTATATGCCCATTCATTTTTATTTCCAAATACCGGTTTTTGATAGTGTTAGTTGAAAGATGTTTCACTTCAGAATGTATTTATCGCATTCTTTGACTAATGAAATAGGAGAAGATCCTATTTAATTTTGGAGTTTTTCACTAAAATAGATTTCATAAGGGCAATGAATATGCACATTATTTATGTTATGGGAAAGTTAAATAAGTAATTATTAAATTCTCGCTAAATACCAAAAATTGTTTAATTTTTTTGTAATTTTATATTAAATCCGCCAATATTTTTAAACTCAATTAACAAATGTTGAAAAGCCAATAATTTTTTGTTAAATATTTATAAACATCATATTAAAATAAACAAAGGTTGTCAAATTTGAGCACATGTCATCTTAATATTTGATTATTTTTAAGTGATATTGAATTTCAATTGGCAAATCCATTAAATGTAATTGGAAAGAAAATATTGATTTAAACGCATGATGATAAGGTTTATCAAGATAATGATAATTGAAAGCATTCAAACAATCGAAAAGTGACACCAGCATTTTTTATAAAAAAATATCGTGTTTTCAATAAAACAATCAATTAATTAAATTATAATTCATAAACCATTCGTATTTTTTATACAGGAAGAGCTCTCTTAATGTTAATCGAATTAATGGCATATTTAATATATTGTCTTTGGTATTTATAAGGTGCAAATGGAGTTGAAGATCTTAAAACATTTTGAGTCACTATATTTAAAAGATGTAGACCTGTAGAAGAAAAGGGAAACTATCGTTGTTCTTCAACCCGGATCAAATTGATTGGATTGTATGCGTAATGAATGAGGAAACACGAGCATTGTTTCTCTCCAACTCGCTACTCAAAATGAAATAACAATTAAGTTGGTGAGCTAACATTAAGATAGAAATACCTAAATGGAATTTTAAATCGTCATAATCATATCATGTACTTGTAAGTCTATTGTCACGGACAGTCCACACCTTCGAGTATCGAGGAATCTCATCTCTCTCACTCATCTAATAATATGACAATTCACAATTTAGAGACTCATTTGAGAATTATTCAATTTGCAATTAATCAGAATAGAGTTCTAATTCCTTTCCAATCACGGCTGTCACTTGACGAAGCCTAAGGTGAGGAAGGAGATTAGGCAAAATATCAAAGCTGAGCCATTATAGTATTATATAAGAAAAGTGTTTCATGTTTAATTGAATCTTAATCCCCTTCATCTCCTCAGACTCTTCATATAGCGAAGTATTAGGGAACTTGCAAGACTCAAGTGCCGAATCTCGATTAGCATCTTAAAGGAGCGACTCTGATATTTGGCTAAGATATGAGACTTTCAACATAATCGCACTTTGTTTTCCACGACTTTAATTTTATGACTTCGACCTATTGCTCATTGAGTAGTGTGTATCTCGTGTGGTTCTCTCTTCCTCGCTGTGATTCATGGCTTACTTTCAACTTATGCAATCTGCATGCCTATACGGAGTCAAAGTTTATTTACCCAAAATCCTCATTCTCTGGTCATTAAGTTGCGAGGTTGGGAATTTTTACTTTTGGGAATCTTCACCCCTTTGATATCAACTTTCTCTATACTCATTTATTCTTCATGTTTTTATATACACGAGTTTGTATGGAATTATCCCTCGTATGCGGTATATCATTCTAAACTCTTATGGGAGCGTTTAGTTGGTCACTAAATTCACATAGCGTTAGGGAACAACTCAAAGAGGTGTCAAATTTTCATTCATGCCTTAATTCATCCTTGCTCAATTTTGTTGGATGCAGCGACAGGTCATTAAATATCTCTACATTGTAATGAAGAATATAAAGTAATAGAATCCAAGGGTCGTAAAATAAAATTTTTATCTTAAAACTTGAAATCAAATGGCTACTGGTGCTTGATTGCCTAAAGCTAAATTGGAAAGATGACACATATGCGAAAAATAAAAAGAACAAAGTATACACGTGCGATTATATGACTTTCTTTGTGTGTTTACCCGTCCCTGTATTATAATCTCCAAGTTGAGTTGATATCGTATATTGATAATACAGATCATAGTAAGAATAATTCTAAATTAGCACTTTTCATTTACATTAACTAACACTTTTCAAGTTTAAAACTCATGGCTAAAGCCTTGCAAAGGTTAAGAGTATTCGCAAAATAATTTATCCCTGAATTTAATTATAATTTATTTTTCTGAGTATAGAATTAAGGGCGAGTCTGTTTTTATAAAAAATGATTATTTGGCTATTCAATTAAATTTAATGAAATCACATTATTCTAACATATTATAAGTAGTTGTCCTTAGCTTAATGAATATAAGCTCAGAAACAGACTGAAATATAGTTGTATTAAACTTTATACAAATTAGATATTATCGTGCTATTATTTTAGGTACTGTAATGAAAACGATCATTTTAATAGTATAACTTACATTTAGATTATAGTTCTAATATTCTAATATAAAAGGAGGAGATTCATGAGATAAACTTTTAAAACACGATGAATTTAATCGTGATTTCCTCGTTGAGTCTCAGTCGAGACTTGAGACTCCGATTGCCTCACCAATTGTTTTTATATGCTCATTCCGGTCTCTACTTTTGATCTTCATTTGCTTGTTCGGATTCGCAAAGCCCCAATTAAGTCACAATTAAACAATTAGAGATTCTTCGTAAATCCCCTTTGTCCCTCATTTTGTCATTTGTCAGCGAATGCTCCACTGCCTTACATCCTCATCCCAAATCTTTCTTCACACCTTTTCCATAAGCCATTCGGTTAATTCTTCACTTACTCACTCTCAGTTATTCTGTCTTTCCAACCTACATTTTCACATAGGAATATAAGCATAATATGCATTTAAATGGTACAGTCTTTACGGACAAGTAGATTAGACCATTCATTGAGTCCATCCTCTAAAATTATGATTAAATTTTATGCTCAATGTACCAAAGTCTATTATTCTTAAAAGCAAATTTAAGTAAAAGTAGGTTGTTAGAATCGTTTAATCTATTTATTAATTACAAAGTTAATAGCTTAATAATAAGTAAAGCATATTAAAAAAGTCTAATAAAGTAGGAAGCAGTAGAGTAGCTCATTTTAAAGTACAGGTATTATATTTTGAGGATAAGTCTCTTTTGATATTGGAGATTATGAGGACTGTTAAATTAAGGTTGAGTCATTAACTCTTTCTTCGCCAATCATCTCTATTCGTGTTCATTTCACTTTTCTCTCATAAATTTCCTCCTTTCATTCAAATGTCCTTTTGGTATATTTGCATTCATAATGTGCTTTTAAAAACTCTGCGAAAGAACGGAAATAACTCGTAAAAGCCACGTTATCCCCCTTTACAAATGAGGATTCGATTGAATTAAATCGAGGAACCGCTGTTTTTATCACTTACCGACAACAAACGTAATGGGTATTAAATTCGTAATGCACCGACTAATGATTCTTCATTTTGAGAAGGCAAAGAGGATTTCAGAACCTCGTCGTCTCGGTTTCTCTGTCTTAAGGAGAGACGTTCAACCATGTTTAAATATCGTTAAAGAGAATGGAGATCCATCCTGATGAGAGACTTCCCTGTATAATAGCTCTTGTTCTTTAGGGAAGCTCTTTGGGAGCCCCAACATCCATTTGAAGGATGAGGGATGAGGGTGAGGAATTGAGGATTAACTTCCCTATTCTTATAAGGAAACTTTCATCGTCGGCTCGACCGACTCGTAAAATCAAACGTCACCATAAGTGAACGGAGCGGAGAGAACAATATAAGATTGTTTAAGAAAATGGAAAGTGTTTCCCTTCTCCACCTCCTCAATAGTTCTTGAACTGGGAAATTGGTGGGTTCCATTGTACACATAAACAAACAAGATGGGGAGTTATATAAGTCTTTATGTCAGAGGAATGCCTCCTGAACGCCAAACGAATAAACACATTCGTTTAGTATGGCCAAATATAATAAACATTTGTTAATGGAAAAATTTCTCTTGCTCATTCCAAGGTGTTTGTGTATGCATAGATGAGAGATTAATTACAAGACATTTTCAATTAATATTAGGACATGGAGTTTTTGCTAATTAATTTGTATAGGGAAAATTATTTTGGGGTCATATTGGAATAATTTATATTTTAAACTAGCATACCTTGATAATTTATGTAAGCCTGCTTAACGTAAACTTAACTGTACAAATACACAATAATAAGAAATATTTGAGTTTATTTGTTTGGTTTAACCGACGTGCTAACTTATAGTAGGTCTGTAAACAAATAATGCAATTGTTCCTTTTGTATTCATGAGCATCTGATTCATGAAATCTCTTGCATAATGATCCTCATTTTATGAATGAAATGAAGTGAACGATAGATTATGAAAGGCAAATGAGCTGATTAAATACTTGATCGGGTATTACTATTTGTGCGTGAGCAGAGTTACGCAAGTGAGTGTTTACATTAGAAAAGAGCCCGAGGAGATTAGGCCGAGTTATTGAGACGTTTAATGATGAGAGTTGAGGATGTTCCTTCACTTCCCACTTCATATCCGATAAGAGTTATATATGCATAATTTACTAATTATGCAGGCATATGAGATTTTAACGGTGGTAATTTAAGGCATTTCTCATTTATCTATCCCTTCCAGGCATCATTATTTCTCTTTCTTATCCCAATTAATCTCGAGTTCGTCGCCAAACAATATTTCTGTCACTCACTCAGGATCACTCCAATTTATGAATGTTTAACACCCAAAAGCATTAGCCCATATAAACATAAACAGCATTGGTTATAACATTGATGATGAACATAAGTTTCAAAAATCATCTAAGATCTTATAAAACTGAATTCTGATTAATTTAAATATACCATATAGGTATAGCATATAGGTAGTTTATTGCATTACCATTTAAAGTGGCACCTGAAAAATTCATTTTGGCACCATGAAAAATGTATCAACATTTTATATCTATATAATATCATAATACTTTAATAATTGATATTAAACTGTATCAGTTATTAGAAGTTGTATACAAATGAATCAATGATGATGCAACGGTCTGAACTTTGAAAAGATTTCCCCTTTCACTTTTACCAATTTAATTAAAGACTCAAGATTATGTTAATTTTAAAATAAAAATTTGCATAAATGCCAGACGCTTAAGTCCATACGTGCATTAACAAGCAATTAAATAGTAGCCTAACCTAACCTATATATATATATAATTTAATATACGGCACTATATAAATTGTCTGATAAAAAATATTTCTTATATGATTTGTCATATTTTTCGATTTTCGATTATCATTAATTGTGGATAATGTATGAATTGTATTAACATTAAACTTTATTAATGCAACAAACGAGTCTATGTATCAACGGATTTTGTCTTTTTGAGACAATTCCATAAATGCATGGATGCATGGAGAAGAAACGAAAAGCCGAAATACAGTTTTGCCAGTTCTATAGCAAGGGAAGGAGCCCGCCAGTCGACATTGAGTCGCAAAAAATGTTTTGTAAATATTTCGCAGACAAGACTTCAAATTCTCATCTACTTTTTTCTCAGTCATTTGTCATTCATTTGACATTGTAATTATGACTTGATTCTTCTTTCTCAGAAGTTATATCATCAATGAGTCAGAGACTCATTATGTCTAGTCTTAACTTCTAGGATTAAGTGAAAATCATTAAGAAACATTTCAAGTGTTGATAAATATTACATAATAATACAAATTGTTATCCGCGCTTGACAATTTCGTGAAGGTTAAATATAGGATCGATGAATTTCATTTGTGATACTTTTCTCTGCTTTACCCTTTTCTAAACAATACATATTTAGAAAATTGAAAATCCACCATCTCGATTATTTTCACTATGAAATGTTTAGTGTATTTAAATATTTCCATTAGAATGTATCATTAATTTTTTGATGATAATATATCGCTAAAATTTTGACGTTTGTTTAAACTGTGATGTGGTTAACCAAGTTTTAATTTATTATGTTAATGTAAAATACTGAATTAAACTCTTTTAACTCATGGTCATAGTCACAATCTCACATTTGAATCACAAGAATGATTATATTCTTGAAAAGTATTATTTGTAAATAGAGAGTAAGTATTTAATGAGTATTTTAATATAATAATAGGGGCAAAATAATTAAACATAGTTTGAAAAGTTTAGTTTTAAATTATACTGTTTAAAAGCAAATAACAATTTTTGGGAATTGGCAAGTTTTATATTATAAGAGTTTGAGTTTAGTCACCTCAATATCATTAAGTTATTTAATGAAGCCTTAACATCACGACTCATTACAAAAGGTAATTTTCAATGAATTCTTCTCAAATAATATACTATATTTTATAAATTATATAAGCAATTTATTGATGATTTTATTCTCTATCCATACATTAATCGATAAAACTATTCATTAAATAATTATATAATTGTATAATATAAATCTTGTTTATACATTGATTCTATTGGAATATATGAAATGATTATGAGTATTTGGTTTGTTTTCCATTTAGTTTTTCGCTGAAACAGCATTGAGTTTTGACACCGGATAGATCTACTCATACTTCTTTGCTCGTCGCTATTCATTCAAAAAATAAACTACCAAATATTCCAAATTGAGATGAAATGGAATAAGTTATATCTATAATGAACACATGCTCTTCTCTTCAGTCAAGAACGCAAAGTCAGAAGTATATGGATGTGATCAAACATAATCTCGAATTCGCAATTTTACCTTTACTATAACATTGCAGATCTTTTAAATAAGGCTTTCACAGTTCTACACTGTGTCTAGGTCTGTAATCAAGAATATACTCATAAATAACGATTTAATAGTGTCACACATAAAAGTCACAATATTTGAGAATCACACATGATTCATGATGAAGTCAAAAGTACCCTACACAATATGTTCAATTAAACCTTTTAATTTTACGAGTATATAAGATAACAATATTACAAACCAGAATTGACGGTTTGAATTTTAAGTGAATTTATTGTGATAGACAGCCTTGAAAATATTATTTTCAACAATCAATAACAAAAATAAATAGGTATTCGAGTTTATTGATCAAATCAACCTAAATTTTATTCGTATTAGATTCAATCTATATTCAATCATGACAAGTTTCTGTCATCAGCTTAAAATACTATTATGGAAGAATTTGATTCTAAGGAAAAGACACAAGGTAAATAAATGTTTTCGTTATAATATTTATGTATAGCTAAGCATTTAGTAACCTTCCATGTTTAATATCAAATAAGCAACAATAAATTATTTATTGACATTTATAAATACTAATATAAATTGTTCATTTATTTATCAATTATATTGTCTTTCTAGATTCGAATTTTTATGGAACTATTATGGCCACTTTTCCTTTTCCTCATTCTTATGTGGGTACGCACAAGGGGTTTAAAGACCAAAAATCCAGATTGTAAGTGAAACTATTATAAGATTCATAATCAACAAGAATACACATTGACATTTAAATGAATAGATGATATTAATAAAAATAATTAATTAAGCTTGACAATTGAAGAACTTTTTTAGTACAATGCCCACTGATATATTTTTAATCCACAGGTCATTTGGTAGAAAAAACATTACCCTCAGTTGGAGGATTTGAATTTTTGCAAAATTTCGTCTGTTCGCTCAATAATACATGCTATGATTATGAGATCGAAAATGAACATGAAAACCTATGGGAGGATGCATTGTAAGTTATATTCTTCAACTATAGATAGTTCCGAAAAAGATATGAAATGTTTACGCATTATTATAATGTATACAAGTATCTATTATAAATAATGAGTATTTTATTTTATTCAATGTTAGCACTTTCAATTTATAAATTTTGAAATAGATTGACGAAATTTATCAAACGTGTGTCTCCAGTCATTCAAAACATTTTAGCATCACCTCCTCAAATCCAAACAATTCTACAGGCTGCCAATGACATTATAAACTTTATAAAAATTACAACAGGACTTGTAAGCCAAACAACTCTCGCTAAGCTAGGTAAGATATATCAGTTTTTATTAATGCTTACAGTTTAAACTTTTAAGCAATTAAAAATCAATAATATTTAACATTTTCACTTGAATACTAATTTCTTTAAAGGGAGTGTTAAGCTGAAAGATTTACTTAGACCCGATGAACGTCGTATTAAATTCATGGAATCTGCGCCCACTTTTACTGATACAACACAGGATGAATTAGAAGAATATTTAGAAATTAAAATTAATTTAAACTCAATTAATCAGGTAATCTTATTTAATATCATTTGTTATTTAGTTTCTTAAAAACGTGAAATTACATTATTATTGAAATTGACACCTTAATTATTTGAGTATATTTATAACATTTTTATATTATTAATAGGAATCTGTGAAAGAAGTTTTAACGGATTTTCAAAACTATAATTGTGATGGGTTGAAAAATTATTCTCTTTTATCAATTCCCAATAAAGCTACATTTACAAGACTCTGCCTAATGAACCGCAACAAACTTGCTACACTATTTGCAGTTTACACCAATTACGTAAACAAAGAAGGGGTTGTTGCAATGGTATAGTGGTCAATTGAAAGAATCTTCTCATTTTATGTATTACCTACCTAATATTTATACTTTAATATTTGTTTCATTTTATGCTTATTATTTTAGATTGAACAATCAATTGACTATGAAGAAGTATTAAATAATGTTAACATAATGAGGAAAAATGTTAATCCAATCGCATTTGAGAACTTAATGGAACTTTTAAAGTTAATTGACACGACCATTTAATAGGCTTACTGTAATCTTTTATAAGTGAATCTAAATATTTAAATAATATTATTTTCAGCATTTTCAAAGAGTTTAAAGATAAATTCAATGAACTCTCAAAAGATAATTCATCGAATAGTCAAACAATAAAAATCTACAAAGCCTTGTGTGGAATAAACATTGCGTCTGCACTAATAAATTCTTCTTCTTTTGGATTAGACCCAAGCGCAGCCACGAGGTCGCAAATCAAAAATTATAAATAAATTACAATATTTTTTAAGTAATTAACTTTGAAATCTTTATTTTTATAGATATGACAGTATAAGAGACAGATTAAAAGATTGGAAATCAGACAGCCACTCAGAATACGATGAAACGGTCAGTCCTACATGCAATAAGTTTTTTCAACAACTTGAAGCTAATCGATATACATCCTTTCTTTGGAAGCAATTAAAACCACTCATAAGGTACAAAAGTCAAAACTTTAATTCAATAAAATATTTTCATCATAATTCTTAATTTGACATTCTTCAGAGGTGACATTCTCTATGCTCCAAAAAATAATTACACTGAAGCAATCATGATGAGAATTGAAAGGAAATTTAGTGGTCTGAAAGATGCTGAATACAGTCTTAACAGTTTTATCCAAATTCTTCACAAATTGCGAAAAGTTCGTATTGAAGGCGACAAGTTGCTCAATATTGCACAGGTGATTATTTTTAAATATCTTATATTTTTGTAATATTTAGGGTTATTTTCAAAATTCACATATAATAAAAGCGAGCGATCAACTAAATTTTAAATATATTTTTTAAAGAATTTGCTAAAAGATCCAGGAACAATGGATATGATACTAATGTTCATGAGCGGTTCATCTGAGAAACAAAAAGGGGAACTGGCGCAATTACTCGATACTTTATCTAAAACAAACTTGACATCTGTGTTTGATGGTCTTGATGATTTCGACTGGTACGCTGAAATGATTGGCGATATGGTTAACGTAAGCAAATTTTATTAATTGGCATTGTTTACAATTACATTTAAGATAATATGAAAAATTATTCAATATTGGTAATTATTTTTTTTGATAGTGTGTCAAGTATAATAAAACTCGAGGATTCCCCACGGAATACGAAGCTGTGAAAGAAGGAGTCAAACTGATTCCTCTGAATACTATTTGGGCAGTGATCATTTTCACAAATCTTAATGAGAACGGAACTCTTCCCCATCATATTGAGTACAAAATTCGGTAATGTAATATTTAAAAAATGTTATTCTTATTTTTGACTATTCATAAAAGGTTGATCTTAATATTTAAGAATCTCAATTCTGATTATCTAATTAAGCTTTATTTATTAATTAGAATGGACAGTGACAAAATTGATGGAACAAAATCAATTCGAGATCGTCTTTTTAGCAAAGGCCCAAGAAGGAGACCGATTTTTGATTTAAAATACGTCACGAGTGGATTCATTTACTTACAAGAAATGATTGAAAAAAGCTTAGTTGAAGAAGTCACTGGGAAGTCAACTGACAATCTCGTCACTTATCTTCAACAGTTTCCTTATCCTTGTTACATTTATGATCAGTAAGGATTTTAAAGTCATAGCAAATCAAATATGCTTTAATTTGCTAAATAATAAATTTCATGCAAAGCCCCCACAATAAACTTATTTGGACAAATTTTAGGTACATTCGAGCCATTTCAAGAACTTTCCCACTCTTTATGGTCCTTGCATGGGTTTATGCCTCGTCGATGATTGTCAAGTCCATTGTATTGGAGAAGGAGATCAAACTGAAAGAAGTCGTGAAAGTGATGGGTTTGGGAAACTTTGTTATTTGGGTCGGTTGGTTCATTGATAACTTTGTCGTAATGTTCATCTCTGCTACTATCCTCTCGATTATTTTAAAGGTAACGAATAAATCATACGAAAAACATCTACAGATACTTGAACAAGGCATTTTAATATAACTTCACTTGCACGTTATACACCCCAATCAAATCAAATCAATTTTGTTTATCAGAATCTGATGTCCAAAATCTTAATATTTAAATAATTTTTTAGTTCGGAAAAATACTCGAGTTTTCGGACTTCTTTTTAATGTGGACTTTCATGATAAGCTTTACGGTCGCCACGATTGCATTCAGTTTTCTTGTCTCGACTTTCTTTAATAAAGCAAATTCTGCTGCGGCTGCAGGTTTGTAATTTCAATATTTAATATTCAACAATTAATAAAGCTTAATTTTAAATGTTAGTTTATTATATATTTACTAAAATTCCATTTGTTTAGGCGGAGTTCTTTTTTTCATCTCGTATCTTCCGTATAGTTTCCTCGTGTTGTGGGAAGAAGAACTTACATGGCGGCATATGCTCGTGGGTGTAAGTTGATGTAGAATTTACTTCCATTTTGAATGACATTAATTTTACAGTTACAATTTTTAAACTACGAAAATTCTAAATAACTTTGATTTGCGTTTAGTCGTTGATCTCAAACGTTGCCTTTGGATTTGGCTGTACATATTTTGCTCGATTTGAAGAAGATGGAATTGGAGCTCAATGGGATTCGTTGGCACTATCAAATGTCCCTGATGATGATTTTAATCTTAGCTACTGCATTCTTATGCTTTGGTTTGATGCACTTCTTTACTTTCTTCTTACGCTGTATATTGAAGCTATATACCCTGGTAGGTTCTGAACATCTTTAAAGAATTATCCTTACTATGAAGTATATACCATAATACACCTTGATTGTAGGAGATTCCGGAATGCCAAAGCCTTGGTATTTTCCTATAAAATTCCTAAAGTTCTGGAAGAAAAAAGATGTGCCCAAGGATCATTATCAGAGTGTTCCTCTTGGATCTGGAGGTATTTACTTGGTGTTTGATATATTTTTAATGGCAGTTTTCAATTATCTATTATATATTCATCATGTTTGATATTTATACTAACGTCATTTATTTAAAGTGAAATTATTTAATTATTATAGGTGATGCTATAGTGGAAAAAGAACCTGAAGGACTTCAAAAGGGCGTCGTTGTGATAAACTTGAGTAAAATTTACTCTAATGGACGCGTGGCTCTTGAAAATTTGAGTTTAAATTTTTATGAAAACCAAATTACAAGTTTTTTGGGACACAATGGGGCTGGAAAGACGACTTCTATGTAATTGAGATAATTAAATTAAAATATTTAAATGTATCCTAAATGTAAATCCTACTTATGTATAAATCTTTGAATTATTTTGTAGATCAATACTTACAGGCTTATTTCCTCCAACGAGTGGAACGGCCACGATTTATGGGCTTGACATAAGAAAAAACATGCCAGAGATACGGAAAGATCTTGGAATGTGTCCTCAACACAATGTACTTTTCGACAGGTTAAAAAATCTTTTTTTTAAAGCTTATATAGCCAAATTTATTTTTTAACTATAAATATATTTTACTCATGCTAAATTTATAAAGTAGGTTAAACGTTGAAGAACATTTGATATTCTTTGCTGGGCTCAAAAGCACAAAGAAACTCTCAGAAAAAGAGATAATGGACATTCTTGAAGATCTCGGTATTCCACAGAAGCGTTACGAGTATCCGGGAAATCTCTCAGGTGGTATGAAAAGGAAACTCTCTGTCGCTATTGCTTTTGTTGGGGGATCAAAGTATGTTTTGATAAATCTAATAACGATTAAGATAAAAATTAAAATCCAGTCTAGGTAGAACATAATTGTCGCATATAATTTCATAATAAGAGATTAATATATTTAATTTTTCTATAACAAAAAGTCAATCAAATTGTTCTTTTTTTAATAGAACGGTATTTCTTGATGAGCCAACTTCAGGTGTTGATCCATATTCGCGTCGTTCAATATGGGAATTATTATTAAAGTACAAAAAAGGACGAACAATAATCCTCACAACTCACTACATGGATGAAGCTGACTTGCTCGGAGATCGAATTGCCATTATATCCAAAGGAAAACTCAAAACGCTTGGAACAAGCCTTTATCTCAAATCACAATTTGGAGAAGGGTATTCTCTCAGACTTGTCAAAGACGAAACTTTATCACGCTCCCCCAAAGTCTATTCCGTCTCGACAGTCAAAACCCCTAAGACAGATTTCACTTCCTTTAAATTTGCAAAAAATAAGGTTGACGTGAAGAACTTTATTCACAAGAGAATTCCTAACGCGATTCTCACTGAAGACGTCGGGTCTGAGCTGATTTTCCTTTTACCGTACGACTCTTTGCCTGGCTTTCCCAGCCTTTTCAGCGACCTTGATGACAATTTGAAGAATCTCCAATTAACAAGTTATGGAATCTCTGACACTACGCTCGAAGATGTTTTTCTCAAAATCACGTTGGTTGACTTGAAAGAAGATAACAGCTATCATCAATTGAGCGGTCGTTACAAGGAGAAATTTATAAATATTCTCCATCGGTTCAAATGCGCTCAGAAGGTCGAAGAGAAACAGATGAATGTTGAAAATGATCTCAATGAAATTAAAGAGTCATCCAGCGAAAATAATCTTAATTCAAATCCGGCCATTCACGATAAGCTTGAGCAACAAAGAATCTCTATTAAAAATGTTGAGGCAAAGGACACCACAGTGATTGACATAGAAGGCAAACCTGATGAAAACACACAAGTACAGAAAGACTTGAGACTTCGTGATGGTGCGAGCACGACAGAAATAAATCAAAATGGAAACAACCAAAGCAATTTGAGAGAAGTTCCAAATGAAGGGGAGATTCCTAAAGAGAATTGTGATATAGTTAAAATGACGAACTCGGGAGAAAATCAGCTTATTAGAAGAAATGTGGGAGGAATGCAGAATATGTCAAAAGAGTCTCAAGACATGTTAAGAAAGGACAGCATTTTAAAGGACAAAGGAGATGAAAGTATGGGAGATGAAACAGAAAATGAGGAAGAGTCCACAAATGAAGATCGTCCCATTAGTTTGGAGAAACAAGAGAAATCAAAAATTCCTTTGCAATTATTACAAATATGGACGATTTGTCTCAAAAGATTTAGGAATTCTATTAGAAATAAAAAAGCAATGTTTTTTGAGGTAAAATATTTATTACTATACACTTAATGTGTAATGTATTTAATTATTTAAAATATTTTAACAATAAACACTAATAGTCGATAATTAAAACTTTGTTTCCATTTACAGCTCATTCTGCCAGCAGTGTTTATTTTATTAACTTTGACTTTCACCTTAATTCTTCCACCTCCTTCGAATGAAGATCCTATTGAACTTACCCCTTATGCCTACCCGTCTCCCATTAATACTTTCTTTGCTGAAAACAAAACAAATACCAACGCGTCTAAAATCATCATTGATCAAATATCTGGGCCAATTGGACTAGGAACTGCATGTCTGAAGAAGCAAAAGTATATTTCCATTTTATTTTTTGACATATTTTCTATTCTTATCAATGTTAAATTACAAATAGGAGCAAATGGTATACCGAAATCTAAATGTATTTAATTTTATTAAATAGGAACCGCAATCTATGTGATGGATTTATTTGGACAAACGAAAGTGTTCAAAAATTCTATACTGAAAGGGAACAATTTACCAGAATTGACCTAAAGGACTGCTCTTGTTCGACTGGCTCTCTCATATGCCCAAAAGATGTTGATCCAAAGCCTCCTCAATTTATAGTAATAGAATTATTTATTATTTTTCAATGTCATTAAAATTTAATGGGATTATTTTATTAGACTAATTTTAATCAGAATCACTCATTCAATTTTTACAGTCCCCCTCGAAAGCTGTATTTCAAGATTTGACAAAAATCAATATACCGGAGTATTTACTCAAGACATACCATGAGAATATTGGTCGTCGATATGGAGGCTTTGAATTTCAATTGCGAAACATTAAAGTCAACTTTGGAGATTTCATTTACCTTCTCGACTCTTTTGTAAATTTGGATCAATTTAACAATACTGACTTCATAAATGTATCTCGCAACAATAATGCTGAACGACCAATCAATAAGGTATATTATGTTTTCATTATTGGAATAATATTTAAATATATTTAAATATTTTAACACAACTTGTGTAGCTTAATCTATAAATAATTACAGAATACAGCTTTTTAATGTAAATGGTCTTATAGATATGGTTTGAGAATCGTGGTTGGATTTCTTCTGTAAGTTACTTGAACGCCTTACATAATCTCGTATTCAGAGAAATGCTCCCTGAAGAACATCAAAATCAAGCTGATGAATTCGGAATTACAGCAATTAATCATCCATTAAATTTGACTCAATCCCAAATGTCCAAAGAAAACTTGTAAGAATTATTAATTGTGATTATATAGTGTTTATCTCTTTCAATTAAAAAAATGTTGTAATTAGGAAAGTCGCTGGTCTTGGAGTTGTCCATGCCATTTGCATAATTTTTGCATTGTCGTTTATTCCGGCGTCTTTCACTGTTTATCTCATTGAAGAACGAGTGAGAGGTGGAAAGCATCTTCATCTCGTCTCCGGTGTCAAGCCAATTACATATTGGATAGCTAATATGCTTTTTGATTTTGTAAGTTTTTCTTTCCGATATTATACGTTAATATAATTTAAAACAAGTTAAAAGATCAACTTTTAATATTTAATCTTTTATTTTAGGCGAAATACACAATTCCTGTCATTCTCTGTCTCATACTGTTCATATTATTTGATGCCAAGGCTTACATTTCACAGGATAGTATCGGTTCCTTCATCTGTCTTTTAGTTTTTTACGGGTAAGCTGATTAAAATGATGTTTAATTAAACAAATCAAATATTAATTGTAAATTACAAGGAGTATTTTTATTTTTAACATCTTAGATGGGCAAGTATTCCTCTTATGTACCCAGCTAGTTTTTTGTTTTCTATTCCAAGCACAGCATTTGTTGTTCTGGCTTGCTCGAATCTTTTTATTGGAGTAATCACCACTGTCTCAACATTCGTTCTTGAGTCCTTCGGAGATAAGGTAAGGTATTTGAGATTTAAGTAACATCTCATATATGCTATACTAGTTTATGTAATTTAGTCATTGACATATTTACTTTTCATATCATAGGAACTTGATGAAATTGGAAACATTTTGAAAAAAGTTTTCCTCATATTTCCTCAATACTGTCTTGGGAGAGGCTTAATTGAATTAGTCAAAATTGATGTAATTGAAACTGCTTCCAATAAATTCGGTATAGCTTTTTTCTTATATCAAGGAAAAAAACACATGAATGATCTATTAATTGAATTTATTACCTTTCAGAAATAAAACTTCCGCCTAAAAATCGATATGACTGGGATATTGTTGGGAAAATGTTGTTTTTCTTGTTAGTTCTCGGATTAGCTTTTTTCATTCTCATCATCTTTTTCGAATACTTAAACTTTATTTTCCAATGCTTCAAAAAGTGTAAAAAGAGCCATTTGGTGAGTATTCTTCATTTACATCTTTGATAAAAAAGTATTCAAATCTTGAATTATTGCAATATATTGTAATTTGCTCAGCTCATTGAGATATGATATGATACTTTATTTCATTGTAAAATGATGTTAAGATTTATACAAGTAAATATATAAATTAAAATTACAATGAGGCAAATTGCGCAAATTGAGATGACTCTTAATCAAACTTTATAGATAGAGGACATAGAAGAAGATGATATTGATGTGCGTCGCGAGAAAGAACGTGTGCTCAATTTACCGAAGGAAGACAATTCGACTCTTGTAGCATTAAATTTGACAAAGGTATCGTTTTATTTATTGTATTTTTTATACAAAGTTTGATTGTTGAGATTACATATTAATTTAATCCCGTTTGATCCTACCTAATTTTTAAATGATTTTACAGATTTATTCCAGAAAGAAAGTTCCTTCTGTGAATAAAATTGGCTTTTATATGGACAAAGGAGAATGTTTTGGACTTTTAGGAGTAAACGGTGCGGGAAAAACCTCTACTTTTAAGGTAATTAAATTACATTCATCATTCATCAGCACCAAAGCAGCATGACAAGTTATCAATCAAAATGAAATAATCAAACTTTTAATGCTTTTTGTAGATGCTGACTGGAGATGTTGAAATAACGAAAGGAAAGGCTTCAATATGCGGATTCGATGTTTCATCTCAATTGGATTCAGCCAGGAAGCATTTTGGCTATTGTCCCCAAGAAGACGGATTGGATCCTTTGCTTAATGCTCATGAACAATTGTGTCTTTTTGGGAGACTAAGAGGAATGTCGAATTCTTCTGCAGATAAGGTTGATTTAAAACAAATTGTTTATCCGATAAAAATAAATCATTTTCAAAATGCTTAAATATATTAAAATAGGCCAAATCTCATTTAATAAAAACACTCGGGTTGACACGATATGCGGATAAAAGATGTGGAACATATTCGGGAGGAAACAAGAGGAAATTGTCAACTGCCGTTGCTCTAATTGGAGACCCCGATCTTGTATTTTTGGTAGGTTTTGATACTTATCAATTTAAATGTGAAAGACATTTAATTAACTTCTGATTTAGTTAATTTAATGTTTTCATAATAAAAACTATTTAATATGAAATTCAACTTTTACTTTTTTTACAAATAGGATGAGCCAACAAGTGGTATGGACCCAGGAGCAAGAAGACAACTTTGGAAGGTTATTTTAAGACTTGTGAAGATCGGAAAGTCCATAGTCCTCACTTCCCATTCAATGGAAGAATGCGAGGCTCTTTGCTCTCGATTGGCTATTATGGTCAATGGAAAGTTTATGTGCATTGGAAGTTTGCAGCATTTAAAGAATAGGCAAGAAAATTGAAAGAAAATGAACTATAGCTAAAATTATTATTTATTATTTCAATTTTTACAAATAAATTAAAAATTAATGTTGACGAAAATGGCATTAGGTTTGGCAAAGGTTACACAATGACGGTGAGATGTTCGCTAGAAAATCAAGAATCATTTCGTTTAAAGATTTCTGAAAACTTGCCATCAGCAAAATTAGAAGACATTCATTGTACCCAAATGAAATTTAACATTCCTCAAGAAGATACGAAGTTAAGTGCCATATTTGATTTCATGCGCAAATCGAAGGATGAAGAACTGATTGAAGATTATACTGTATCTCAAACTACACTTGATGATGTAATGACTTTTTTCAAATATCTACTTCACTTTTACTATAAGAAACAATGAATTCTTATTTATAATTTATAATTATATCTAGTTATAAACGAGTTTTATTCTTTATAGATTTTTGTAAAGTTTGCTTCTCACCAAAAAGACGGGATGGAACACTAAAGATGTGATAACTAAACTACCTATTTATATAAGCTTTAAAAAGTATTTTGGATTTAACAAATGTTACCTGATTGATCTAACTGAATCTAACTGCGAACTGAATCTAATCGTAAACAATAAACTACCTATTATATAATATGCGAATCTCAAATAATAAATTCATCTGTTATTAAATAAAGGATAATTCTTTTCCTTTCATCTATGAATATAATTTAAATATTAATTATTTTACTTTGTCAAGCACATTAATACTAAATTGAATTACTGACTATATTTATAGTTTTCGATTATAAAATATTGGAATGTCTATATAAGATAACTGAGAATACTGAATACTAAGGCTCCTAACAAGACAGATTATCCACCCGTACCCGAACCCGTGCCCGACCCAAATGACCCGATATAAACAGAAGTAATATGAGATTATAATTTAATTTTTATACTTTTATAAGTTTATATTATGGTTTTTACCATATGACACTAAATACTTTAGATTTTATTTAAATAAAATAACATGGGACTATATTTTCATTTTCAATATTTAATCTTTTCTGTTAATTTCAATCTGGGAAACAAAATACTTAATGCTACCTTAACTTATTTAATTTTTATTATATAAAGATAAACCTTTATCTGTCGCTTTACTTTATTTATTCTTAGATTGATTATTGGTATACATTACATTTTGGTAGTAATTATTTAGATTAAATAGTTAAATGATATAAAGTTAAGATCTGAATAATAAAAACGATTAATAATGTTTTATAAAACTTAAGTGTAAAAACATTGCTTATTAGAACAATATTTGACAATTTGAGTGGAGTAATTAAGCACATTATGATGGGATATCTTCAAGAATCACACTATATTGTTACCTGATCCGACCCGACGAGTACCCGAAATGATAATATTGAAATCCACACCTGAAGCCGTACCCGACCCGAGATATCGGGTCGGGTAAGAAGCTTATCCGTATCCGATAAAATCTTGTCGGGTCTGGCAAAATTAAAACCCGACAGACCTAAACTGTACCCGATGGAAACTTTACTGAATACCCATGCAGTATTGAGTGGACGATAAAATATTTTAAACATGATAGCTTTATTTCTCGAATTTAGTCATTTATCTATGCTATACATCTATGCTGACGTGTATTATAAGATGACAATTCAACAATGTAAACAATAATAACTTGAAAAGCAAAAACTTAAAGCAAAAGTATTTGAATTCATCATTTAATACATTGACAAAAGAGTATTTTTTTAAAGAAAGGTTCTGCGATGTAATTTTGTAATCTTATTAATAAACAATTAACGATCAGTTCCTATTGGAATTCTCGACGGTGAAAGTCACTCCATGAGAGTTGAGTCTCTCAATGATAGTCGTTTTTGCAAATGCGTATCCTGGAGGGTAAACACCACCCCTATAATGAATAAATTCAAAATTTAAATAATTCTTTCCGCTTTTTTATTTTCAACTTACTTTGAAGGCATTTTATTCTTTTCAAATAAGATGGTCAATGCCGATTGAAGAAGACAAGTGTTTGTAGCCCCATAGCCAATATTTTTTCCTCTCACCTATATTTGATTAAACAAAACCTCATTAATATATTTAAATGAGTATTAAAATTCATAAGGTCCAAGTTGCCGTTTTTCATTTAGCACCTAATTTATTGGTCTTTATGAATTTCAAATAATTTAATATAAAATTACTTTAACGGTGAGCCTTTTATTCGGTTTCTCGACGTGTTCATCTGTTCCTTCCAAGAGTTTCTCGCTCCATCCTTCTCCAAAAAGAATGTACGTAAAGCTGTTGGCATTTGCTGCTTCCCTTGATGGTCCTTCATGAGAAAATTTTCCAAAAGAGAAGAATCGGGGATACTAATATAAAACATGTAGAAAAATATTTTTAAGGTCATTTTATATTATTGTTATATTTGATAACGAAAATATATTCATTGGTATAAGATTACCTTCTCAAGAAGTTTCCTCGTGATACTGAACTGTGCCATAACGCCAAAGAAAATTGCACCAATGATAAGTAAGATAGAAGCGATGAAGCTGGGTTGTGTAAAGTACGCTTGCATCTGCACAGGACGTTTCTTTTCTTCTTCATAAAAGTACCTCTGAGATCGCAAGACAACTGGTCTGTCAGAACCAGGGAATGGCAAACACCAAGAGTTCAATTCTTCATTCTTATGAAGAACCGACCTGCAACAAAAGTACAATCTTTCACTATGAATAACATAAATCAATGGATTAGAAATTGTAAAATTCAGTGTTGTTACGTTAATTAAATTAGTTATTACGATACTATATCATCTTGTAAATTAAATTTATTAATAAATCTTATAAGTTATAATATAGAAACCTTGCGTTAAGCTTGAAACGCGGTTTAGGAAGAGATTTTGGGAAAAGCTTTTGACGAATTGGACGAAGTTCTCTCGCATGAGCTATTCCATGAATAGCCGAGTGCCATGTTCCATAGTGTATTGGAGAGTTCTATATTATAAATTATTTTGATTATTTAAACAAGTCAATTACAATAATATAAAATTATGATATTATACTTTGTGGAATTTACTACCATTGGGTCTCTCGTTGTCAGATAACCTTCGACCGAGTTAAGATCCCCTGATAAGAAATAAAAAAGTTTATTACCATCAAGTTTAATAAAATAGATTGATTTGCATGGAAATATTGAAGAAATGACGAAATAATAATTATCAAATACCCACCATTGAAGCTTTTTTCCAAGAAGACAGTTCCAATATCGGCCGGAATTGAGTCGAATCCACAAGAGCCAACAATATAAGCTCCCCTTTCCTTTGCTTTCTCGTGAAACAAAAGCTGAGTCTCTTCGAGGAATTGAGGCTCTCCACTTACATCAACATGACTTGTGCCTTCTTCAACACAAGCGTTGACCACGGCCTTACCCCAGAACCTGTAAGGACCAACGCAGTTGATGACGACGTCACATTGCTTAGCCATTTGTCGGAGAGATTCTTCGTCCCCAACGTTTGCAATGACTTTGTCGGCATCTTTCACGTTTACCCCTAAAATTCAAATCAATCCAATTAATTTTAAAGCTATTGTTATTAGAATGAATGTTGTTTGCATTAGATCTTCTTATTTTAATTACCCGTCGCATCCGAGACTTCTTTGAGGATGTCATTAAGCTTGTCAGCGGATCTTCCGGCAACCGCCCATGTAAATTTGCGACTTCCTTCCTTCGCAAGGGTCTTCACGATCTCCTCAACAAGAAACTTTCCAGTGAATCCACTCGCCCCAAACACGATGATATTGTACTTTCGCGTCATCCTATAAATAAATTTAAATTTTATGCTAATTCTTCATGGTATCATAATGGAACAACATTATAAATGCATATATAATAAAGTAAGAATGTTAAAAAATGTATTTTTTTTAATATAAATGAATATCCAAAATAGAAAAACTGAAAAACTTGAACAACCTTTTACCTTTATTAGACAATTGTCGAGATCAGATCAAGCGATTCGCAATTGCATTATCGATCGAAATCCAAATAACTAGGAACTGGGAATGGAACTGTCTGAAGAGTCTGAAGGTCTGAACTGTTTGACAATCCTGTAAAATCTGCTGACTGTTCATATGCGGCTGAACTGTCTGTCCAATCTACTCGAGTTTCCCCAAGTTTTAAATACTTCAACCTACTTGTCACTCTTATCAACTCAAGCTACTTTTCATCAGCTTATTGAACTTTGTAATGAACTTATGAGATAGTAGAGTCCAATCAAAAATGGATTAATAGTAGAAAAATGTAGAGAAATACGTGTGTTGGTGAGTAATGTAGTCGTAGAATAAATAAATTCTCTCCCTTCTATCCTTCGTTCAAAGTAATTTACAAAGACCTTGAAATGCTCAGAGCTCCGATAAAAAAAGATTCTCGTGTGTAGAAATAATGCATACGAACTTAGGAGTTTGGTTGATTCAGATCAGAGTGCGAGTGGAGAGTGCAGAAGTACACAGACTATGCATGTTTAATACTTAATAAAACTTAAAGACGCACACTTGCTTATAATATACTTACATAACTCCAACATGCAACGTGCATGCATGTTCAATGCTTCTCATTTCATGCACTCGAGATATTTCATTCGATCGAGTTGAAAAATGAGGAAGTTACTTGTTAAACTAAATTAGAATTTACTCTCCTGTCATTTTAGTGAACTCACAATCAGTGTGAGTTAAGTTCAGACTTGGGTTTAGTTAATCCAAATCGCTCATTACGAACCCATGCAATAAAATAATTCCTAACATGATTTAATGGAAAATTTTGTTTCAAAGAATTTAGCATATTAATGGTAATGCATGAATGATAAAATGAAATTGGTTATACATATCCATTAAAATATAAATTAAATGGCTTACGACCCTTTATACAAGAATATTAAGTTTAATTATTGACCAAATCAAATCATTATCTAAATATTTAGTCCATTCACACGATTAAATAAACAACGTAGAAAATAATTTTAAACTGTTTAAGATAGTAAAGACTAAATGCTTATAGTTAGAAATTACGACATGCTACGTGATCAATGAAAGAAATGAAATGATAATCATAATTATGGGAAAAGAAGTCACAAATTCATTTTAATTTTAAATCTGTTTTATTAACCATACAACCAACGATAACAATTATCCGCAGATGACAATTACGAACAAGGTTGACAGCTAAAGGTTTTTATTATTAAAAGTTTATGCGCCGACTTTCTGGGCTGCTTCCTTCACCTTAGCCCTTTCAATCTTGGCAACTTTAGCCGCAGACTTGGCCCCGAGGACTCCACCTCCCCAGTGACGACGAAGCTCGTCATGTCGATCATTGAAATTCGTCTTGATGGCCTCCAACAATTTTGTAAACTGGCTCCTATCACCGCTTTCAACCTAATCAAAAAATTGTAATTAGTAAATTAGGTCAGAGTTAGAAAAAATTGCTAGTTTTTGAGGAAATAAAGGATACGCTTCTAAATCAGTATATGTATTAGAAGTGGCTTACTTGATTGATGGCAACACAAGTACAGGTTTTCCTTCCAACAAGGCGTCCAAGACGAGCCTTTCCTTTAACAATGCAATATGGAATGCCCATCTTTCGGCAAAGCGTTGGCATGAAAAGGACCAACTGCCAATTAAAAGAAATTCATCAGTCTTCATCCAATCAAATATAAATGCAATGAATTTATTAATTCTCATCAGAATTAAAAAGCTCGATTGATAATCAACAGGGATTTTCAGGTGAAGAAATTCATTATGAAACATCATTGAGTATAAAAACTTTCAAATGTTTCAAGATTCTCAATTTACCTCAAGGGGGTCAACATCGTGGGCTATGACGACGAGTTGGGCTTTCTTCTGCTCAATGGTTCGCACGACACAGTTGGCTCCTTGCTTGATGGACAAAGCCCTCTTGGGTTGAGGCTCGTCCTTTCCCTTCGCCTTCGCTTCAGCCCTTGCCTTAAGCTTCGCCTTTCTCATGGCCTTCGGCTCAGGCTTATATTTGTCCAAAAGACGGAAAAGCTGTTTGGCTAATCATCCAAAACCAAGCATTATAGCTCAAATTCCATATTTTGAATTATGAAGTTATCTTACCGATCTTCAAGCACCGTCATTGTGCAACCAGGTTCCCCTGGTGCACTACATAGTGCAAAAAAGCTTCTAACCTGTCTGGCGGTCGACAGTGTGGTTGAACTGATTGATTGGAGGCGGCACTTTGAGCCTCTCTTGCAAGACACGTCGCTGGCGTTGAACACGGATGTACCTCGGCCATTTGACGAAGCGACTCAAGTCCCGAGTTGGTTGGATGTCTTGGCCAATTCCAAAGTTCCGGGTTCGTTTCTCGAAGAGTGGATTCTTCTGTTTCTTGGACTCCATCTTCTTGGTGGCGAGTGGTGGAGGGGCAGCCACTTTTTTCCCCAACACCTTCTTCTTGCCCTAATTATCAAAAAGAACATTTTAAAATCATGTTCATAAAGGCAATTAAGGTTTAATAAAGAATTAAGAATGAAAAATGGGTTCTCAGATGGTAGTGCATGTGTTGGAAATTCAGGAGGTCATTACAACGATGAGAAATCATCATATGAACCTAAATTGACTCGATGACTGTGTAAAGGGTTATAGTGAAAGTGCACGAACCTTTTTCTGGACCATGGTTGATCCTAATTGCAATTAGTTAACTAATTTCTTAAAGATCGAAGACCGGCTTCCAGGACCGTCCGTGTGCTCCGAGTGAATGGCTTTCAACACGCTGGATTGAAACTGGCGAAGTGAACATAGAGTTCGCCAGCTGTCTTCTGAGGACATTCGCAAGAGGGCACACATGGACTTTCATATTCAAGTAAGCATGGAAAAGATGAGAAATTGAAAAGTGTTAGTAAATGAAAGACTAATTGACGATAAATTATTCAAATAAAATAGCATAAAAATTTTAAAATTATTGTAAATAAAATAAATAATATTTTAATATTTGATTGTAATTAGCAAGATTTTAAATATCCAATTGTTAATGGAGAATTTTTAACCGGTAAGAGAATTGTTTATTATTTGTTGGTTATGTAAAGAGAGACGTTATTTATGTTATTTATATTTATATTATGTATTTGCTCTTCATTCTTCTTTTTCTTTTTCTTTGTCTTCATTTTACTTTTTACATTTTAGCTAATGAGAAAGCCGTCAAAACATTGTGCTAAAAATGATAATTATTATGCAAACGTTTAATGCTGTTCGTATGATCTCAATTTTAATTAGATTACGTTGTTTGTTTATACAATGTTAGGAAGAAATTGTCAATAGTGACCAGATTGCTTTTTGACAAAATTTAAGTGTTTTATAAGTAATTCAATGGTGCTGATTCCAAATCTGAAGTAACTTTGTGGGGGACTCAAAAAATGGCAAACTTATAGACATTTAAAGTTGAATAATTTAATTATAGGTATGCATACTATATTAAATATAACCAGGCTATTTCAAGTTTAAATTAAACTGGATATAATCATCGTATATATCATCGTTTTTCTAACTTAACCTAACAATATATAAATGAAACAAAATAAATAGACAATTAAGCAAATTGAGAAGCGAGAGGTCATACCAAACCTAGCCTAATCATTTTTAAATGAATAAGCGAGAAAACGAATTATAAAAGGCAAAAGAAAATTTTAATCGGAATAGTTCAATTTTTACAATACAATAATTTCAAAATTACAGGCAATCTTTTAAACTCACCTTACTTATTCGGATGCTTAAATTATTTAAATTTAAATGTCCATATCTTTGTCAATTTCTGAGACCCCCGCAAACTGACTTCAGAATCGTAATCAGCATCATTGAATTACTTAGAAAACACTTTAATTTGGTCAAAAAGATATCTGGCCACTATTGACAATTTATACCCAATGCTATTTGTTTTAGGTTTGGAACTTAAAAAGTCGTGAATGATGTCGTGTGAAAGCAAGGAGAAAGCTATTTTATCTGACGTTCCTTCCATAAGTTCCAATTCAACTAATCAAGATGCGGAGCACTGGGAAAATTTTTTCACCGAGATTCAACCACCTGAGAATTTCGAAGCCAACATAGAAAAAGTGAGGAATTTCATACAAGCATCACCAGAAAATATGAGAACCGTCCTGGTCACTTCAGGAGGAACCTCCGTTCCACTCGAGCAGAACACCGTCCGCTTTGTTGACAACTTTAGCTCAGGGACTCGCGGTGCAGCATCAACGGAAATATTTCTTGAAAAGAATTACCGTGTCATTTTCCTATTTCGGTACAAATAACATTCATTATATAAATATTTATTAATTTTCGTATGTATTCACTCGATGAATCTGATGAATCTGACTTTGACTGAGATTATGGGATAAACTTAATTAGCAATATGATTATAAATAGAAATTAATGAACTTAAATATTTTTGTTTTAAAAAGCCAAAGAAGCTTCGAGCCTTATGCACGTCATTTTCCTCACCCATTTCAACTTCTTGATCTTGAGGGCGATAACTCCATTAAAGGTTGATTTTTTACGCTAAAATATAATTTATTTCATAATTTAATATGAAACTGACATTAGTTAGAGAAAGCGAAGAGGAGAAAACGCGCCTGATCCTGTTGAAGCGAAAAAAGTACATGAATGATTATTTAATGATCTCATTTGTAACTCTCGGCGATTATCTTTGGCTTCTTCAAGGAATCTCAAAGGAACTTAATGCAATTGGACCAATGGGGATGCTATATTTGGCTGCAGCCGTATCTGATTTTTACATTCCCAAAGAAAGAATGGTAATATCTTTTTTCTTAAGACTCGTCAAATTCTGAATCGGTCACTAATGATTCAAAAGCATTGCTAAATTAATATCAAATAACGTATTTTTTTATTTTATGATAGCCCCAACATAAATTACAATCTGACACAGAGCCCGGTGTTGTTTTTTCTCTTGTTCCAAAAATGCTTCGTCCTTTAACGAACAAATGGGCCCCAAATTCGTTCATTGTGTCCTTTAAATTGGAGACTGACGAGGATCTTCTCTTGCCTAAAGCTCTTCATGCTCTGGAAAAATACAATCATCACGTAAATCCTTAATTGTGTATTTAAGTATTTTATTCTTCGAAGTCATATTTGCTGTTTGGAATGTAATTTGTATTATACAGATATAATAAAGAGAATTTCTTGTTTCTTTATTAAATAATTATAATTCATTCTAGTTGGTTGTTGCCAATTTGTTGAATACTCGTAAGAAGTTTGTTACGCTGGTCGAGAGGAACGGGTCTGTAACAAAAATTGAGAATCTGGAAGAATCTCTAGAAATTGAGCATATGATCGTTGAAAAGCTGGTTGGGAAACACTTGAATCATCTCAAGGAGTTTAAATCCAAGGCCGAAGCTGTTCCTGCATTCCTCAAATCTCTTAACATCCGAAACATTCAAACCTGATCATCAAATTTTTAATCATATATTATAATCAGGGCTGTGAAGTTTAGGTATGGGAACACAGCCCTGATTATAAGAAATGATTTGATTTTAAGGAGATGGGCAACTCATACACCCACTTATTGTTAGTACATTGTTTTTGAAAATATTTTAATCATGCTGTTTTATTATCAAATGGAAATTTTATTAAAAGACAAATAGTCAATTGTTTATGCTGTTTTTATTTTATACTCATAATCATAATTTAAACTAATAAATGACATTAATTTATTATTATTAATTAGGTAAGTATACAATAAACATGCACCGCATACACCATTTAAGCATAAATTGCTTTTGATTGATGATAATATGATGAGTAAAAAAATTAAAAGGATTCTTTTATTATTTTGTCATTAAGTGTAGCATTTATTTTTATTAGCTAACTAATACACTATAACTTGTATAGTTGCATTTTTGCAGAAGTCTATCCATACTTTGTTAACTTTAGTCTCTAAAGTATAAACATTGCAATTACAACAATGTTATAAACATTGTTTTATCATATATTTATAGGTACTTATTTATTATACTTACATGCAACAACTACACTTTGCTAGTTTAGTAATGTCGCATCCTCATTTCATTTAATGTCTAATATATCTATTAATTCATATTTTTTTACATTTTTACTTTCTCGCCTTTAACTATGTATTAGATACATAATAAAGTGGATATTAAAATGCAGAGTTTCATGATGTATATTGTAAATCTATAATACATGATACATAAAATGATAATATTTATTTATCCTTGTAAAGTTGAATTTCATAAAAAGCGACATGGTTTTCATGAGAAAACGTGTGAACATGAACACATGCAGATGTATTTATGTATATTATTTTATATTATGCAAAATAGGAATTTATGTGCTGTTAAAATCAAAAATCATTATTTTATCATTCCAACAGGTTAACGTTATATAAATATTCAATTGCTATTAATACAGAATTACTTAACTAGGCTTTAATGGCCCATTTTTATTCATAAATAAAAGGATTGCCCTTGTTTTTCAATATTTGTTGAATTTCTTGATATATTTTATAAATATTTTAAGATTTGGATACATGATTTCATGATATATAACATTCCAGATAAGTATATACATATATATATATATATACATATATATATACAGGGTGGGCGTAAGTTAGATTTCTTTTTTTAACCGAGAATAACTCTGACAAAGTTAAACATAGAAATTTTAAATTTGGTAGTCCTAATGGGTAATTTGATCAATTAGTACGAGGTATACTATAACCTGATAAGGTTATAGTATTAAGAAATGACACGCTTTTCTTTGAAAAAGTGAGACTTTCACTTTTTCCCACATTGGATAGGACGTGGTGGTTCTTGGGCCTGGCCTCCACGTTCTCCAGATTTGACTCCTTTGGACTTCTTTTTTTGGGGTTATGTCAAGAATTCTGTCTACTCAAAAAAAACCATCCACAATTGCGGAGTTGAAGCGGCTATC